>CM065380.1:19327500-19545000 GCA_033060915.1 Euryodendron excelsum | reverse complement strand
TTCTTGCATTAACCGGTAGGTGAGAAATGAGAAACGGCGAACTTATATACTTATCCAGGCAAGTAAACAATAAACTTCAACCACAAAAATTGGTATTTACACGTGCAGCAATAAACTTTTGAATATTAAATAGGCTTTTCTGAAGGTACTCCCTATTGACCCAAGCAAACAAAATGGTCATTAATATACAAAAACAAAATTAGAGCACATAAAGCATCTAGTTCTTATGCTACTAAGATCTCAAAGTGAAAATTTGTCACCTAGAACAGAATATGATCTGATAACTATTAGTAACTATCCGTATCGAAGGGCAAGCCCTGGGAATCAACCCGAATATTCACCCCTGAAGTAATTCAGCTTTCCAATAAATTATGCCATTCAAACATGAAGAAAAAAATTTGAGACCCACCACCCATTTAGTAGATCAAGGGGCCATGAACCAAATGATTCAGTGATTTTCAATCAGTGGCTCAAACACTATACTTAAAGCATGCTCAAGCTTTTTCCAAGATAACATGGACGTCAATAAATAGTAAATAATTGCAATCATCAAATCAATCAGATTTTCAGAATGTTTAATCTACTAAATGGAGCACATAAAAAAGCATGATACCACTCCTTTCATCTTTAATACTGGTATGATAAGGTTTTTCATAATAGAATAACACGTAAATTAGTCAAAGCTTCTGGTTCGGGAAATGAAAAGACTCCACTTTAACGAAATCCACCTCTTTGCTACCCACAAAATAAAAAAGAGCAATGCACCATGGAAAAGAAAAAGAATTTTAGAAGCATACAAATCAGGAGGATAACAAGAAGAATTAGATATGACCAAGTATTCAAGCTTTTCTTCAAATTCTATTGTTCATAAATAAGCTACATTAGAACTAACAATCAAACATTCTAGCTCCAAATCAAACAACCAAATGGCTAGCAGGTCGTCCAACAACCAAAACCTATATATAAAAAAGAAAAATTAAAACAATTGATAAAATAAATAAAAAAAACCAACACGCAAGTGACTAATATAGGATAATAGTATTAAAAAAAAAAAGAAGCATAGATCTGGTTTCTATGTAAACAATGCAGTCAAGTGGGAAAGAAGCAGAAAATGAAGCCTCACCTGCCGCAGAGGGCTATCTTTAGGAAGAAAGCTTCCAATTGTTTTCCCATAGACTTCACAAGTCGAGAAGTGGATGAGACGCTTTGTGTTTTCCGAACAGTACTTAACCTTAAATAACACACAATCCACATCAACTTCAATATTGATCTCAACAGCAAAAACCAAAACTTCATGAAAAGAGACAACAGAATTATCAAGAATCAGCAAAATTCACATCGAAACACATCAATTTATTCAGATTCAACATCAACAACAAGAATCCAAAATGCATACCACGGGGAGAGCATCAATGAAATTGCTGTAAATTGTATCAAGAGGGCGTGTATTGTAATCAGCCGGAGTACAGATCGCCGCTAGATTTATAGTCTACATCACAAAAGAACCAACATTTAGCATAAATTGCATCAAGATGGCAAATGTTGAAACAATGACGCGCACGCCCGCGCACACGCACACCCATAGACATATATATACATATACATATATATATATATAGAGAGAGAGAGAGAGAGAGAGAGGAATTTGACAGATATCAAGCGCGAAACGCATAATTTAAGAGTAAATCTTTAGCACCAACAAGATTGCAAGAAACGACAATAGAGAGAAATAACGTGCATTTGAGTTTCAAGACGGCAGATATAGATCCAAAACGATATAAATTCACAATAAAGACGGAAAACGACGCACGAATTAACAATAAAACCTGAACAATCAGCAAGACGGAGAGAGAATACAAAGCGTGTAGAGCTCTAGAGAGAGAGAGAGAGAGAGAGTACCAGATCTGCCATCTTGATGAGACCTTCGAGCCTGGAATCGTTCTTGATGTTGATGCGGTGGAATTGGATGCGACCGGCCCAGGGGAGGGAGGCCGGTTCGAGGAGGTGCTTGATCTTATCGTTGTAGACGTCCACCGCCAACACCTTGTGAGGCGTCTCCGCCATCAGCTTCTCGCACAGGTGCGAACCAATGAACCCTCCGGCCCCAATCATGCATATAGTCATCGGCTTGATGGGTTTTCCGTCCAGATCTACCCTTGCTACCGACGCCATTTTCCCTCTCTACAATTATCCTCTCTTACTTTCTCTCTCTATATCTATCGATTTTCTCTCTCTAGATTAAACTGTAGCGTCGTCGGTACGAATGGAAGGGGGATTATTTGGATGGTTTACAGAGAGGGCAATGTATTTAAAGCAAGAAAAAGGAGGGAGGATGAGAGAAGAGGAGTGGTTCTCAGGTTCTCACAGCCTGTGGCCCTACTACGTTCATATGGTGAATAATTCTAACACTACTCTCTCGCGTACGTAAAAATATTGTTTACTCGCTCTAGCTGAGACGCACGTGAACGCTAGCTGTCATGGTGCACTGGGAATGAGACCACCGGATTATTTCTTCATATGATTGAGTGTAGATCTGCCTCCTCTCTGGCTGACGTCGAATTTTATTTTATTTATTTATTTTAATTATACGAACCGCGTATCAGAGCCAACTAATTCACGAGGGAGGTCGAATTTTTTCTTTTCTTTTCTTTTCTTTTTTTCTGATTAATTTGATGAGCTTCATTCAAATGGTCTACCATATCCTCTATTTTTAAACATCCTAAAATGCATGTATTAATTATGTTTCATTTAGATCAATTTTTTATTTATCAGTTTTTTAATTAAATTTTTTGTTTTTACTAACTTTTAGTTTTGATTTTCAATTTTTTAAAAAAAACAAAAGGGCGGCATTAATTAAACAAGCGTAGGATGCCAATAAGCAAGCAAACTAAAAAATTTTAAAATACCAGCTACTTGCTTCCAAAAATTTTAAGTAAAATGTCATACAATGAAAAAAAAATTGAATTCGGTAAAAAAAAATTTAAATCCTAAACTAAAAACTCATAAAATGTAAAATTTTAAACTTATTGAAAAATATAGTTAAAAATTAGTTAAAAAGTCAATAAAAAAACTCATCCAAATGAGAAATTTCAAATGATAAAAGTTCGTAAAAATAGAATGAATGACAGAAAATGAGTTATGTTCATCATTTTTTTTATGATAAGAAATTACTTTTGAGCAGATTGGACTCAACAATATAAATTTCGAGTACTTGCAATCATTTATAAACTACAATCATCTGTTTGGTACATCTTAAACCTACTTTTTTTATTTTTTTCTTTTAAATAAAAAAATTAAAATTTTTTAACTTTTTTGTTTTCATAAGCTAAGATAACAAAAAAAAATTTTGAAAAAATTGGTTTTTCTTTATTTATAAGTACAAAAAATAAGCCAAAAAAATTGAAAAAAAATTTACACCAAACGAATTCTAAGTATTAGTTAGACTCACAAAATACGAGCGATAGTTGAACTTGAGACAATTGACCTTGAGGCAGTTGTCCTCAGACTGTCGGGTGTATGGTTCCGTCCTTGTCTTGCCTCTACGCTACCTGGTTACCCAATGAAAATCACAACTTCATACGTGGTAAGAGTGAAAAATGAAATTGATACTTATAAAAAACATACGCCACCAAGATTGTATGAAAGTACTGAACTTCTATTTATTGTTCCATTATTGGAGTAAGATGGACCTTCAAGCTCTTGAAACTGTTAAAGACTCTCCCACTTCCTCTTCATATCCAAGCTAAGTAAAATTATATCTTTATTCATGATTAGGTTGTATGAGCAACATGTTTGACATTGCCAAAAATTTTATAGTTGCTCACGATGTTAATGACATCAACTTAAGCACACCATTCTTTCTTTCTTTCTTTCTTTTTTTAATGCTAAAAGCTGTCCAAGCTTTGGACTAATGACTTCTTTGAACTTTGTAAAACTACCGTTAACACAAATTATACAAATTTCATGTATTGTATGAATGATTACTAGTCATAAATAAAGGTGAGAAAATATTGTATTTAAAATTTATTACTTAACATGAGAACCAACTGACTGTTGGACACACCTTGTGATGATGCAGCAATCTTGTGGTGACTTGCCCCCAGGCCCGGAACGAACCGCTCTTTGGCTGGCCAGCAATCTCCTACGCTAAAACCCATCGGTGTGATGGGATCCAAAGACCCTTCGGTGTTCAAGTTAGATTCAAGCATTGGAGAGAAAGCAGAATAGTATTAGGGTTATGTATATTTCATACCTGTGAAGGGGCTAAAGTTTTCCCCTTGTATGCTTGCATGGTGGAGATAGGTGGTCTCTCCATATGGCATCTTCCAATTGGTAGGTCAGAACGATGTCAGAACACTCGAGAGGATCATCCCTACACTCCAAGGTGGCGTGTGTCAAAACGGTGTCAGGAAAGTGGGGAATGGTTGCAAGTACACACCACACTCACGCCCCTAACGCGTCCTAGGGTGGCAGGTGTCAGGTGGACTGGCAGTTCGGCCCCGAGCTGGTCAGGAAACCACCATCACCAGATGGCCCCAATTCATCTGGCCGTCTGTTCGGGGCTAGGGGAATTTCGTAGGACGGCCTGACCGCAAAACACGGGGCGCATTTATAGTGAGGGCGGCGCAATAATGACGGGTGTTGTTGTGTCACTTCGCATGTGCCCACGTGGCGGTCAGGGATTGGTTGTCAGTAGTCGAAAAGACATGCTGCATCCCAGCCATTGGTGTCCCGTCATCACAGGGCATCTGGGCCGTTGATTTCAAAGATGTGGGGGGAGTTTTGTAAGGCAGTTGCCCCCTTTTTCACCCTCACAACTATTTACCAAACACGCAGAGAGGACGAGAGAGAAACAAAGCTTACTTCATCATTGCCATCATCGTCTCCGTCGCCTTCGGCCAGTTGAAAAGGTATCGCTGTTGGCATCGTACCGCTGGCTTCCTTTAGAACTTGTCGCAGTTGCTTCGGATAGTGGTAAGCCTCGTTTCCCGGTTATATGTACTGGTTAGCAACCCGTTGCGTTTGGGTTTATGAAAAAAGGGCCAAAATCCCCAATCTCTTAGGGTTCGTTAATAGGTCAGAGTTCGTTAGGTCGATATTTGAGGAAGTGGCCTTGTTGTTCAAACCCGTATTGCTTAGGATTGAAAACGAGAGACAACTAGGCACCATAGAGAATCCGGAGCATGTAAGTTCGGGTTCTGAGAAAACGGACTCGAATAGGTATGAAGTAGTTAAGCGTGAGGCTGGGGATGGGGCCTCTGTTAGCGGTTCTGGGAAATCTATGCAGGTTCTCGAGTCAGGTCAGGCAGAGCTTGCCGACTCTGGTGCTATAGAGGGAGGGGAGTCGGGAGAGTCAAAAGAGGACAATCCCGGGTACGAGGCTGTCGGGGTGTCCTCCATTCTTACCAAGGAGAAGGTGGGGGGTCTGCGAGCCGCCTATCAGATCCCTCGAGGTTTGAGGCTCAGGGTCCCCAAAAAGGACGACTGGGCTTGCTCGGCTAGGGAAGGCGAGATCATAGTGTATGAGGGCGCATTGGCTGGTGGCCTTCGGATGCCCTTTCCCCAGTCTGTCAGAAGGATCTTGCAATGGCTCCACCTGTCTCCAGGGCAGATACAGCAGAACGGGTGGAAGATCCTGCTCGGCTACTTTGTCTTCTGGCAGATCATCCATAAAAGGGACATTACGCCAGAGGAATTTCTGTTCTGCTACAGGCCAGCGGAGAGGGGCACGAGCTATTGGTGCTTCTCGGGCAGGTCGAAGGAGTACAACCTGATCGACAATCTTCCTTCTTCGGTCAAGAACTGAAATGGCTAGTTCTTCTTTGTCAGTGGAGATGGATGGGAATTCCAACCTGGGAGACCAACTTCTCTGCTCGGATCCCCAGGTAATGGGGTTATCCGAGCAAGAAGGGTACGTTCTTTCTCTACCAAACTCAGTTTCCTTTCTTTTTTGTTTTCAAGTGTCGATGTCCTGACCCAGGTTGCCTTGGGTGTCAGGTCGTGGCAAGCCCAAAATATCTAAGGAGGTGAGGGCAGCCATAAGGAAGGTCCAACAACACGATGTCCATAGTCACAAAGACTTGGTCACTGCCGAAAGCTTGTCGAACTACTTGCTAGGTCATGAGCCCACGAGAGAGGCCCTAGCTGCCGAACGTGAGAGGAGTGAGTGTTTAGTTGTCTGTAGAACTTTCCAATGCCGCTCGACTAACATCTGTTCTGCTTACAGTTGGCCCAGTCGTCGTCGACAGTTCGGCTCCCGCTACTGCCCCTCAGACGGCTACCCTTGCTCAAGATCAGACCGCCGACGAGATGAGCTTCAACATAGCCTTTTTGAAGAAGCAAAAAGCTGGAGGGTCCGAGCCCGAACCGAAGCGGACGAAAGTCGTCGAAGCAGAGCCAACCAAGAAGGATACAGCTCCAGCCAGAGTGCCCGAGCCGAAGACGACCGAAGCTCCTCGGGTTCAACCACCTACACCGCAGACTGAGAGGAGGCGCATCACAGTTGCTACAGTTGAGCAGCAAGCCAGGGCCAAGGCCACCCCTTCTTCTAAGAACGTTTTCGAGAGCCCGGAAGAAACATGGGTGAGGGCGGCAGTTGCTATGAAAGACGCCGACATTCAGAGGATCGACAAATACAACAATAACTGCCAGGTGAAAAATATGAACCACGATCTCCTTAGGGTATATGCTTACTACTCGGTCCTTTATTTTTCGTTCTTTCGCTTTGTTCTAACATGTAGCCTTTGCCAGTCTGTCGCCAGGAACATCAAGATAGGCCACCGTTTGGCAGGCCTGGAATGGGCATTTAACCATGAGACGAGTACCTGTGCGACTCTTCTCGCCGAGCTGAACGGTACGAAAGAGGAGATCACTATTGTTCGCGCCGAGAGGGACTCGGTGATGGCGGACCTGAAGGAAGCTCAAGACGAGTACAAGAAACTTGATGCCACCACCAGCAAGCTCATATTGGGTCTTTCGGCCGAGCAGGCTAAACGATAGGAATTAGAGAGGGAGAAGGCAGCTTTTGAAGAGGAGCTCGTGAGGGCCAAGAGTGCGGCAGTGGAAGAGTTCCAGAAGGGGGATGACTTTCAGGCTCTACTAGAGCCAACCTTCCTCCAAGGTTTCGAGCATGTCAGAGGTCAGGCTTCAAGGAAGTTTCCCGGCCTGGACTTCTCCATTATGGAGCCTTCTGAAGAGGCTCCTCCAAGTGGTGAGGAGGTTATGACAGAGGCACCTGTTCCTACTGTTGAGACTAGTGTTGAGGTTCAACCCGGTGCTGAGGAAGTGCTTCCCGCTGAGGGGGCTCAGCAGAAGGGCTCTAGGAAGAACGGAGGGTTAGCCATGGAGCAGGCTTGGACCTGAGTAGTCTTTCCTCTTGTAATAGCTCTCTCTTCTTTCTTTTTTTTGTAAGGGGCGTTCTGCCTTTGTACATGTTATTGCATCAATGAAATTACATTTTTTCTTACTCTCTGTGCTTGCTATATTTTCTGAGCATTTGACTGGAGTGACGTGTGGAATGCTTGTGAACCTTGACGGGGACCTGACTGGAAACTATAACCGTACAGGCCTTACATCTGGCTCTGCTCGGTACTTGGCCAAGCGGGTTCAATGCCATTTTTGTTTAAAACCCTGCAGCTCTGCTCGACCCTGGACCGAGTAGATTCTGTTTCTAAGCCATCGTCGATTAGGGCCCTCTGGATCTGCTTGGCGCTTGGCTGAGCAGATTCAATTTCTGTGCCATTGTCCTCTGGCTTTGCTCAACACTTGGCTGAGCAGATTCTAATTGTGTGTCATTGCCACTCAAGGCTCTCTGGCTCTGCTTGGCACTTGGCCGAGCAAATTCTAATTCTGTGTCGTTGCCACTCAAGGCCCTCTGGCTCTACTCAGCACTTGGCCGAGCAGATTCAATTTCCATGCCATTGCCACTCAAGGCCCTTTGGCTCTGCTCGGCACTTGGCCGAGCAGATTCAATTTCTGTGCCATTGCCACTCAAGGCCCTCTAGCTCCGCTCGGCACTTGGCCAAGCAGATTCTATGTCGTTTCCACGCAAGTAGGCAGATTCTATGTTGAGTCAAGTAGATAATTGCTGAACAGCCGCTTTTATTGATATTTCGGTGAATTACAAGTAGGATTCTTTCAAGAATAGTACTTCCTCAGGTGCTCTACGTGCCACGGGTGCGGGAGCTCCTTACCTTCTGAGCTTTTCAACCTGTACGTCCCCTTCCTAGTACTGCTGATCACCTGGTAGGGTCCTTCCCAATTGGGTTCGAGCTTGCCCTCTTTAGGGTCCTTGGTGGACTGGTTGACTCTCTTCAAAACAAGGTCCCCGGTCGTGAAGTCTTTTGGCCGAACTCTGGAGTTGTAGTACTGGTGCATCTTATGTTGGTAGGTCACCACTCTCATGACTGTCAGTAGTCTCCTTTCCTCCAATAAATCCAAGTCCACATTCAGGGCCTCGCCGTTGGTTGTGGGGTCAAACTGCACCGTTCTGGGGTTGAGGAGACCGATTTCTACTGGAATGACGGCTTCGGTGCCAAAGATGAGTGAGAACGGGGTCTGTCCCGTGGATACTCTTTCCGTTGTTCTGTAGGCCCAAAGGATGTTAGGGAGCTCCTCCGCCCACAAACCCTTGGCCTTCTGCAACTTTGTTTTTAGAATCTTGAAATGGGATCTGTTGGTAACTTCAACTTGGTCGTTTGCCTGAGGGTGCTTAGAGGACGAAGCGTGGCGGCTGATTCCCAGGTCAGTGCACAGCTGGTTGAACTGTCTGCCTTCGAACTGTTTCCCATTGTCTGTGATGACAACCTTGGGGATTCCGAACTTGCACACAATGTTCTGCCACAAAAACTTCTTCATATTCTCCTCAGTGATCGTCATAAGGGCTTCCGCCTTTGCCCACTTTGTGAAATAGTCGATCGCTACCACCACAAACTTCTTTTGCCCTTTGCCGAGCGGTAGCGGTCCCACGATGTCGATCCCCCACTGTGCGAAGGGCCAGGGGGTCTAGATCGAGGTTAGCTCCTGAGAAGGCAGTCTTGAGACGTTGGCGAACCGTTGGCACTTGTCACACTTCTTGATGAATTCTTGGGCATCTTTCTCTATGGTGGGCCAATAGTAGGTCGTCCGTAGTATCTTCTTGGTGAGAGACCGGCCCCCAGAGTGGTTCCCGTAGACCCCGTCGTAGACCTCTCGCATTATGTAGTCTGCATCTTCCTCATTGGCACAACGAAGCAACGGCATGGTGTGCCCTCTTTTGTATAGTATCCCGCCTTGTATGAGGTATTTACTCTACCGGTACTGAATCTGCCTTGCCTCGCCTCATTCTGGTCTTCAGGCAGGGTTCTGCTCTCCAAGTAATTTCTGATCTGGCTCATCCACGAGGATTCGGGTGCAATCTGGTCGACTTCCGGGCTCTGGATGCTTGGTGAATCAAGAATTTCAATCGGGACGTTTGGGTCAGGCTCATTAGACGAGGCTATCCTGGCCAGTCAGTCTGCCTCTTCATTCTCCAATCTCGGGACACGTTCTAAGAGTATCTTCGTGAATCTTATGGCCAGACTCTTCACCACTTAGCAGCATTGCTTCATGTTGTCTTCTCTTGCTTCGTACTCTCCTTGAACCTGCTCCACCATGAGCTGAGAGTCACTTCGAACCACTATCTGTTCAGCCCCCATTCGTCGAGCCATTCTGAGACCGGCAATGAGTGATTCGTATTCGGCAACATTATTGGTGGCGAGAAACTTGAAGCGGAGCGTATATTCCATCTTGTAGCCATCCGGGGTGACGAGGACCACGCCGGCACCACCGGAATCATGAGTGGAAGAACCATCAACGTTCAGGACCCAGTGGCTGTTAGGTAGATCGGCTTCAGGGGTGGTAGGGGGTGGGTTAGTGAATTATGCGATGAAATCCGTAGCCGCCTGCCCTTTGATCTCCAGTCGGGGTCGGTAGTGGATGTCAAACTGACTAAGTTCAACGGACCATTTCACTAGCCGTCCCGACGTCTCTGGCTTGTGCAGGATGTTCTTCAATGGCGGATCAGTGAGTACCACGATCGTGTGAGCTTGGAAGTAGGGCCGTAGGCGCCGAGTTGCAGTCACCAGCGCGAGGGCCATGAGTTCCATCTTCGGGTACCATTCTTCTGCTCCACGCAAGGCACAACTGGTGTAATATACTGGCTTTTGAATACCCACTTCTTCTCGGACAAGAGCTGAGCTCACTGTTATCACCGACACAGCCAAATAGAGAACTAACTCCTCCCCCGGGATGGTTTGGCTGAGAGCAGGACTGAGCTAAGATATTGTTTGAGTTGACCAAAGGCTACTTCACACTCCTCGTCCCACTCGAACGCCTTGCGTAAGATCTTAAAGAACGGAAGACACTTGTCAGTGAACCGAGAGATGAACCTGTTCAGTGTAGCAACATGTCCTGCCGGCCGCTGAACGTCCTTTGTCGTTTGGGGCGCCTGCATCTTGATGATGGCTTGAATCTTCTCTAGGTTTGCCTCAATCCCCCTCTGCGACACCATAAAGCCCAGGAACTTGCCCGAGGCGACGCCGAAGGCACACTTGGCGGGGTTGAGTTTCATTCAATACTTGCAGAGTGTTTGGAACGTCTCTTCAAGGTCCCGTAGGTGGTTGGTGGCCTCCTTGCTCTTTACCAACATATCATCTACGTAAACCTCCACATTACGGCCAATCTGTGACTTGAACATGAGGTTGACTAACCGCTGGTATGTTGCCCTTGCATTCTTTAATCCAAACGGCATGACGTTGTAGCAATAGAGCCCCCGGTCTGTAATGAAGGCCGTATGCTCCTAGTCACGCTCCCCCATCTGGATCTGGTTATATCCTGAAAAAAAATCCATAAAGGTTAGCATTTCATACCCTGCAGTAGAGTCGACGAGGAGGTCGATGGTCGGTAGTGGGAAACTGTCTTTTGGGCACACTTTGTTCAAGTCGGTGAAATCAACACACTTCCTCCACTTCCCGTTAGACTTCTTCACCATGACAACGTTGGAGAGCCAAGTGGGGTAGTGCACTTCCCTGATGAACTTTGCCTGTACCAGCTTCTCTGCTTGTTCAGCAATAGCATCATTCTTGTCCGATACAAAGTTCCTCCGCTGCTGCTTAACCGGGCTGGCCTCAGGGTCAATGTTCAAGTAGTGAGCTGCTACTCGTGTGTCAATGCTGGGCATGTTTTCGTGAGACCAGGCGAACACATCGACGTTGTTTCTCAGGAACTCCCGCAGCTATTGCTTCAACTCCTTGGGTGCGGCGGCCCCTATCCTCACTGTTCTGTTCTGTCCTGGTTGCCTGACCAGGACATCTTCGAGATCTTCTGCTGGCTCTCCCCTTCTGACTTCCTTCTCAACCCTCGACTCGAGCTCTTCGATGACCAAGGTCTCCCTGCTGGGTTCTCCTTTGAGGGAGGCCATGTAGCACTCCCGTGCTTCCTTCTAGTCGCCTCTTGCACACCCTACCCCAGTGTCAGTTGGGAATTTAATCCGAAGATGGTACGTAGAAGCGACCACCTTAAACTGGTTTAGGGCGGTTCAACCAATGATGGTATTGTATGCAGAAGGGCAATCCATAACCAGAAAGTGCACCATTTTTGTTGTCCGGTGTGGTTCCTCTCCAAGGATGACTGGTAGTGCAATGGACCCGAGAGCGGCCACCCGGTCCCCGGTGAAGCCGACCAGGGGACAGTTAACTGGTTTTAATTTCTCTTGGCCAATCTGCATTTTTGCGAAGGCCCCCCAAAATAGGATGTCTAGTGAGCTCCCGTTGTCGACTAGGATTCTCCAAGTTTTAAAGTTGGAGATCATTGCCGAGACGACCAGGGGGTCATCGTGTGGTTGGTGCAGCTCGGCAGCCTCTTCCTCTATGAACGTGATAGTGGGACCTTCAGTCTTCATCTTCTTGTTGGCCGCCTCGACCAGCATTACTTCCGTTTCAGTTTGGATGTCCAGAACGTGTTTCTTCCTCACTGAAGAGGACTCCCCTCCTCCAGCGAATCCTCCGGCGATGACCCTTATCTCTCCGATAGGCTGGGTGGTTGTTTCGGTTCTTGCTGGACTGCGTCGTTCCGCCCGTGCTAGGTCTCGACTAGCCACATAGCGGCTAAGCCTCCCCCGTTTGATCAGATCCTCGATCTGCTACTTCAGGTCGATACAGTCCTCCGTGTTGTGGCCATGATCACGGTGGAACCGGCAGTACCGCCTCCTGTTCCTCATACCCGACGGCATCTTCAAAGGCTCGGGCCATTTCAGGTCCGGGTCATCTCTGATCTCCATCAGGACATCCTTCAGCTTCGTCATGAGGGGGGTGAACGTTTGATTGAGATCGCGATAGTGCTCGCGCCTCTCCTCTCCCCTGGTCCTCGCCCGATTGCTGTTTCGGCTCATCTTGGTCTCCCTCTCATCGTTCGATGTTCCGCTCGATCTCTTTTTCTCCGAGCGTGAACTGTCCCCTTCGTCATTATCTCGTCATGCACTCATGGCATTCTCCGCATTCATGTGCTTCTGAGCACGAAGCATCAACTCTGCCATATCCTGGGCCGGTCTCTTTGATAGGGAAAAGAGGAGTTTCCCACTTCTCAGGCTGCTCATAAACGCCGTGACAGCCTCCTTGTCATCCACATCGTCCACGGCCAACGTCTCTTGGTTGAACCTCCTAACATACTCCCGTAGCGTCTTCTCCTTCTTCTGCCTCACAGTCAGCAAGTATGCCGCGGGCCGCCTTTGCCGTTGGGCCCCGATGTAGTGGCTCACAAAGAGCTTGCTGACTTCCTTGAAGGTGGAGACCGTCGCCGGCTTTATTTTGTTAAACCAAGTTTGTGCCGAACCCTTCAGCGTGATGGGGAATGCTCTGCACATGATCTCATCCGACACCGCTTACAAGTGCATGAGTGCTCTGAATGTCTCCAAGTGGTCCACAGTGTCCTTGGAACCATTGAACGCGTCCTAGGTCGGCATTTTAAACTTTGGGGGGAGTGGGAATTCCATCACCTTCTGCGTGAACGGGGAGGCTGTTCGGCCAATGAGGGCGTCCACGGTGTTTGGAGTTTTCGCTTCCACCGCTGCTAACACTCTAGCCATTTGAGCTTGCATGGCATTCAGTTGCTCGTCCCAAGCATGGGAGCTCTCCGGCTTGTTGCCTACCATCTCCATCCTCAACGGAATAACGTGGCTCGTTTGTGCTTCTTCGACGTAGGGCTCACGGTGAAGTAAGGGGTCCTCAACCCGCCCTCCATTGCCATTTTCACCGCCATTAGGGAGAATGGGTGAATCCTTATCAACCTCTTGCTCTTGTTGTTCTTCCGCCGGCAGGATGGGCTGCAGTGGAACCTCCAGTTGAGGAGGAGGGGGGTTTCGTTGGAGCAACTCCGCGTTTTGACGGACCAACTGCTGCATGCTGGCCATCATGTCGACCACCGTCTTCTCCAAGGCGGCTATCTTTTCTGCACTAGTATCGGCCATCGAAGTTCCTTCGGGGAGGGTGTCAATCCATGACCTAGTCAAGACCATGAAATGCCACGACAGAAGTCGTTTCCCACAAATGGCACCAGCTGATGATGTAGTAATCTCGTGGTGGCTTGCCCCCAGGCCCGAGACGAACCGCTTTTTGGCCGGCCAGCGATCTCCTACGCTAAAACCCACCGGTGTGATGGGATCCAAAGACCCTCTGGTGTTCAAGTTAGATTCAAGCGTTGGAGAGGAAGCAAAATAGTATTAGGGTTATGTATATTTCGTACCCGTGAAGGGGCTGAAGTTTTTCCTTTGTATGCTTGCATGGTGGAGGTAGGTGGTCTCTTCACGTGGCAGCTTCCAATTGGTAGGTCAGAACGGTGTCAGAACACTCAAAAGGATCATCCCTATACTCCAAGGTGGCATGTGTCAGAACGGTGTCAGGAGAATAGGGGATGGTTGCAAGTATACGCCACACTCACGCCCCTGACGCGTCCCAGGGTGGCAAGTGTCAAGTGGACTGGCAGTTCGGCCCCGGGCTGGTCGGGAAACCACCATTACCACCTTATAATTAGCACACCATTCATTCAACACATGAAACAATGGGTTTTGAATTTAACTTGAGGTGGAAAGAAGAATTGCTGAAGGCAAACCCAATTATGCTCTTCTTTTATACTATTTTTTTTGTCCAAATAAAAAAAAAAAAAGAACTCGGCCAATTCTTTTTATATATGCAATTGTTACATGTGGCTATTTAGAGCCAATATTTTTGGGTTCAGTATTAATGCCAACGTTTTAGGAAAGATGACTACCACAACTTGCTTTCTGATTGCAAATTGCCGCGTACGTTTAATTTTAGAGTTCCGGCCTCATATTAACTAACTGAAATGTAAAGGGAAGGAAAATAAAATCACTTATGCATTTCATTTTTTATGACTAAATACTAGTTTTCTCAAGCCCTACCTAACCAAAGTAAAGGAATTTAGTTTCTTTAATTTGTTTTCCTTTCGTTTTTGTTAACAAACTCAATAACCCCCAAAAAAAAACCTATGCGTAGCTGTTTTTTTTTAAAAGATTCTATATTTTTTTCTAGTATATAGGATAAAAAATAATGTACCTCCCAAAATTCAATTCAAAACATTTCACTTTAACTTTTGAAAATTTAAAAACTTTTATCTTGAGCTCCTTATGCTATGTTTGGAATCTAGATATATCAAGAAAAAATAAAAGAAAATAAAACTTTTTATATTATTTCACCCTTTATTTTTTCTAAAAACCAAATATATGATTAATTTTAAAAAAAAATTCTCTTTTTTTTTTCTCACCAAATCTTTGATTCAAACACATCATTAAGACATTTTTTATCACACTTTGATTTCTAGATTTCTCAGACAAATAATTAATATGTGGAATTTCTGAATTAGTGAAGAGCTCAGCCCCGGAGTAACAGCTCCTGGGAGCGTATGTTGCTTTCAAATTTCAATTGCTAGAGAGAGAGTGAGGGAACAAAATTTGTTCTTGGGTTCAGTTCACAGCTCCTCTCAAACGGCGAGACACGTGAGCAGGTTCAACCAATGAGCCGTCCATCCTTCATACTCACGTGGCTCTTTATTTTTTATTTTTAGCGAAAACGAAATGCCTATCCTTACTCTGTTTTATCATCTATGTACTCGCGCCCTCTAACAGCCGGTGTGGCCCTTGGGAGAAGTGGAGAGAAAGACAGAGAGAGGTGATTATTTTTCTACCCTCTCCGTCCTTTCTTTTCACTTTTATTTTTTTAGGTAAAATTAAACAGAAAATGTTTTTTAAAAGATTCTCTTTCCTTATATTTGTACTCTCAAGTTCCAAACAAATTGTAAGAAAATTGGGGACATAGAGATTTATTAAGTTGTGTACTACTTGAAAGCGAATTAAAAAATAAAAAATTATATGATAACCAGAGAAATGTGACAGTGGGCTTCTAAAAGTTTGATGAGTCTTTTTTTTAAATAATAAAATTAAGACTTGTCACATTATTATATAATGATTTGTGCACAAATAAATTTTGTGTACAAAATTTTCCACAAATGTGGTTATTTGCTATCATTTTATTTTACATTAAAGAATTATGATAATTCTAAAAAAAATTCTTATATACTTTTTCAAAAAAAAAAAATGCTTGTTGAATTTTCTATATAACAAATTCTATAATTTTCCATTAAAAAAATGCTTATTGACTTTTTCCCCTTATTGATATTTTTAGCAGCCTATTACAAGCTGTAGTATTTGAAATGTAGCAAAAAGTGTAGTTTTATTGTCAACTTGTAAGTTTGACTTTTTGCCAAAAAAGATTTTGGTGAATTTTGACAAGATTGTCTATTAATTAAGACTTATTCTTAAGAAAACATAATTGTGCTTTTTTATTTTTTTTTTCTTTTTTTCATTTGATGCTCATTTTCTCGCTCTCCCATTTTTTTCTTTGTTTTGATGCAACTTATAAGTTAGCTTATGGAAGTAACTTTTTTTTTCCCGTCTTTTAGTGGTATTTTCAACCAAAATTTTAGTGGTATATATCGACCAAAAAATGGAAGTAGATTTGACACAGCCTTCATTGTTAAAAGGGAATTGGTTTCTTGGTAATTATACAAATATGAAGTTGGTAGGGTAAAAATTATCTTTACTCAAATTACTTTTCTACAAAGAAAACATAAAGATGTTTTTATGGTTTAACTTGTAAATTCCTTGTTAATCAACTTGATATTGAGTGTGTTACTACCACGGGTAGAACAATTGGTTCGAGCTCACTTAGGTGCAAATAGTCACGAGTTCGATTTCACCATGAGTGACTAGCTCATCAGTTGTAAAAGTTTGCTTAACTCTTTGTAATTGTAAAAACTCTATTATTTCTGGTGTTTCTATTGAATGTGATGTTCTCCTTTTGGTAAAAGAAAATTGTTTATTTCCAAATTGTTGGGCACCTAAATATGATGAATGGACTAGGTCTTTTACGGAGATGGGGATAGCTTTCTCATAAAAATAGAATTACTAGCTTTGACCCAAGGTTTTTTTTTTACAATATAAAATAATTATATCATAAGTGACATATTAAACTGAATATTTATCTCTCTAAGAAAATTTAATAATCACAATCTTAGTACAAAACTCAATGATCACAATTAAATGATAAAATGACCCTCAATCGCATGGGTTTCCGCGCGCTTAAAGTTGGGGCTAGTGGCAAATTATTCAACTATTGAGATAGCATTTGTCAGAATTTGTTAGGATGGAATTATAGGAATTTTGGGTTTCCAAGACATTGCCAGTTAAAAAATATATTAATGTATATGTATATATATCCCACTCTAGCTAACACAACCTTTATATTAGGAAACTTCGATGCTTTCAATAATTATGTATTTTTAATAGTCGATGGAGCAATTGTGCATTATTTTTTTTTAAGTCTTTGACGAAGCGAGTATCCTAGACAGATCCAATAAAAGGCATAAAGAAAAGCTGTTGGTGACATGGGATGATGAGCGAGACTTTCGCAGAGAGCATGTGCAATTGTCCATGATTTGGATGATCCACACATAATTGTTGGATACTGAACTGGAAATGGGATTGGAATTTGGCACCGACACATGCAATGCAAATGAATAGCATTCCCCGCGCCCCGCCGCCCCCCCCACCTTTTATCCAACGAAAACAATGTAAATATATATATATCTATATAAGTTAGAATTAGTGAAGTTAGGCTGCGTTTCTTTGAGAGATAAAAATGAGGGATTAAATTAGATATCTTGTGGGTTTTACAAAATTCATATTTAACAAAAAAGAAATCGTATGAGATTAGTCCTTTCTGCAGACTATCAATTCTTCACAATAAAAGATAAGTAATCCTATGAGAAAGGTGATATTATTTATTCCTTTTTTTGAAATAAACTCTAAAATGATATTTTTACTCTTCTTTTATTATTATAATAAATTAATATAATATTAAATAGCTATATTATCATTTAAAATTAATTTTTCTATTAATTTTTTTTATTTTTAATGTGATATTTTGATAAAATAATATTTCTTATTCCTATCATAATTTCATCATAATCAAACGTAATATGAGTAATCTCCCATCACATTAAATATTACTTATTATCTATCACCACTTTCTTAATCTTACAGTATTACTTATTCTTTATTTTTTTATTCCGCAAACAAGCAAGGCCCTTAGAGAGGTAGTGGTATGGATAGAACTCGTGGGGGCTCATTTTTCACTGAGCTTAACCCATTTTCTCGTAATTATAGTTTTGACAACTTCGAAGTGGTACTTGAGTTGGCTTTAGGAGTTGGACTTGGAATTCGACTCTTCTATCAAATGTTATGTGTTTGAACTCACTTTCAGTAATAGTTGTGTGTACTAAATATTATGAAAATAAATTGAATGTCACTTGCATTTCGATGGGATTGCGGTGAGGGACTCAAACCAAACATTCTGCAATATAATCATGCCCAAAAACGGTTGTTACGATAGTCGCCCTTTCTCGCCTTAATTACTTAGAAATTTTGTTTACAATTTTTGACAATATGTTTGGAACTTGTGGAAGGGAAGGAAAGTTATTTGTTTTCTTTTCTTTCTCTGTATGATTATATCTTGGAGAAAAAAAGAAAGAAAAATGAAGGAGAAGAGAGGAAAAATAGTCTCTCTCTCTCTCTCTCTCTCTCTCTCTCTCATATTTCCTTTGAATTTCAAATAAGAAAAAATATTTTTCTTCCCTTCTACTTTATTTAATTTTTTTGCAAAGCTAAACAAAGAAGAAAAAAATTATTTTTTCTTCAATTTGTTTTTTTTTATTTTCTTCCTTTCTCATCCCTACCACAAGTTGTAAACAAGCTATAAGTTATCTCCATTTTATTTTTATGATGTTAAGTGTGTGTGTGTATTTTTTTTTTTAAAAAAAGTCAAACCTCATGCTACAAGCTTGCTTAAATATTCTCTTTTTTTAGTTTGTTTTTTAGTTTGGACAACACATTTTTTTAATATAGTGCCGACAATAATCTAATGTGTTATAGTTGTGTGTTAAGATATAGAGAGCTACATATGTACATATATATCTATATATATAAGACACTGTCAGAGTGGCACAGTATGGCACTTTGCCAGATTACGCGTAAGTATGGCTGGCAATTGACTTGACTCGTCACTCTGTCAGGTTTCTGGAAGATTCGTATGCGTTTTCAGTCATCAGGAGCATAGAGATGAGCGACTCAGGAGGCCAATGTTTCAACTTCTAACCCAATTGTTTTTTGTGAGACAATCAAAATTGAATAATGCTATATGAAAATAGAATTTGATGCTTCTAGAAATTTTGGACAGAAAGTTTCATTTGATGTGATCAGGGGGGAAATTAAAATTTTATTTCACAGGATGCCAAATCTTGAAACAAAAATTTTGATTAATTAACATAGTATTGTATTCTAAGTTTTTTTTTTTTTACATATTTCTAAATTCAAGCATAAAAAATATATTCGAATGTAAGACTAAATTTTTACATAAAAAATAAAATCAACTTATATTCAACATCAAATATATATACATAAAAAAACAAATTAATTATTTTTTTGTACATTTCAAATTTTTTTTTTTTTTTTTCGAAAAGGCAAAGAAGTATATATATTTTATGAAAATTTCCAAAAAGAGTTGCAACAAAAAAGAATACAATATAAAAAGAGCTCAACACAGATATTAAGCTCATCTATAAATTCAACTAGGAAAAAAGAGAATTCACAAAAACTTCTTTTTTATACAAAAAATAGAAATTGTGTATTAGACAACTTTTTCTTCTTCTTTTTTTGGAATAATGCAGAATAGAAATATCACTAACTGTTGATTTTATTAGGTTATATGTGTAGAAAAAATAGGTAAAATCTACAGTCCAATATAGAAAATCCTAATATTTTTCTAGGTTAGAGTTTTAAAGAGTGTTACAAATTATGGGGTTGCCAATAGAATAAATTATTGCTAAAATATTATGTATAAATACGATATATAGAAAGGCTAGCCAAAATGTGGGGTGTGCCATGGCACCCCTAACATATCACTCTGTTCCAGCACTAAATACGATAATAATATTTTTAATTAAAAGTTACTAAATTGGTGTTTTATTTTAAAGTGAAAAACTCTCATTCAATTACATCATTTTATTATATAAATTTTACTAAAAATAAACTCGTGCTATGAACGTAATTACAATCAAAGATGATTTTAGAAAAATATTGAAAATTTTTTTTACAAGATCACATGAGTTTAAAATATCGTCCTAAATGAATTAATAATGTTGAACACATTTATTTGTTCCATATAACTGAAAAATATATATAAAAAGCAATTTGTATATAATTACTATAATAAGTTATATTTTAAAAATATCTATTCATTTGCAAAAAATATGTTTGTTATAACTTTGAAAATCAAGTTTATTGTGCTATATTCATAGTGGAAAAGAAAAGAAAACGAAAATCATAGAAAAAAATGTTGAAGACAGGCAAAAATTATATATTTTATGGTTAATGTCGTTGCTTAAATTAGCTTTGCTCAATGCGAAGTATAAAATTATCATCCGTCTTAAACTTGTGATCTTACATATGTGCTTTGTCACTTTCTCGAAATGATAATTTAAATAAATAAAAATATTAATGTACTTTATTGTTAAAAAAATACATATTAATAATTAAAGGAGATTAAATAAGTCTCCATAATTGATTAAGACAAAAATGAGTGAATCTTCTCATTCCATACGTACTTAAACCATATAAATTGTAAAATCAAATAAACAAAAAAAAAATGGTAGCTTGTTTTGACCATATATAATAAGATCAATTACACCCGAAAGTAATATTTAAATATATAATATTAGTAAGTTATTTGACTTGTGTATATATCTTATTACTTTTATCATTATAATATTTTGAAATATTATTTCTTTGATAAAAATAATAGTTGTGAAATTAACATATCAAAAATTGGATTAACTCATTAAAAAAAATTTACTAAGTTCCCTTTATTAAACAAATTATAAGGTTTGGGTAAATATAGTCTATCAAAAAGTTTAGATATACATATACATAAATTCAACCAAAAATTAAATTTGAAAGAAGCTAGAATGTTTTAGAAAGACACCATATTTTAGGAATTTTAAAAAGAGTGTAGATTGAATTACCATATGGATTTTGAAGAATCAATAATAACATATTTATATACAAAAAATACAAATTAATAATGAAGGGATCGAGATTAAATCTCCGTAGTTGACTAAGATAAAAATAGGTAAATCTTCTAATTCCATACTTAAATCATATAACTTGTAAAATTAAACAAACAAAAATATGTTAGCTTGTTTTCATTACATGTAATAAGATCAATTACACCAAAAGTAATATCCAAATATCAAAGATTAGTAAGTCGAGTTGTGTATATATCTTATTACCTTTTATCATTATAATAGGTTTTGAAAGATTTGTTTTTTAATAATAGTTTTGAAACTAACATATCAAAAATTATATTAACTCATTAAAAAACGTGTTACTAAGTTCCTTTATTAAACAAATTATAAGATTTGAGTAAATATAATCAATAGAAGATATGCATGTACGTTAATTTAACCAAAAATTAATTTTGAAGGAAGCTAAAATGATATAGAAATATACTATTTTTTAGGAATTTGAAAAAGAGTACAGATTCAATTACCATATGAATTTTAAAGAATCCATAATAACATATTTATATAGTAGCAGTGAACCCGTGGTATGCACGACAAAACACATTTATAATCACTGAAATTTTTTTATTTTATGTAAATACAATATCACAATATATGTGATAGACTCATAATATATTAGCAAACTATCAACAAATTAAAATACTTAAATTAAATCAAGGTTCGAGGAGAATTAATTCATATAATAATGCATTAAAAATTACAATGACTAATTATCCCATTAAACCAGAAGAAATTGCAAATGTCAGTCTTGAAAAATCAATACATTATTTATTTTGTTCAACACTCTAATATTTATCAATATAAAAAAGTTTACTAAAGAAATGTAAGTAATTTAGATTTAATACGACTAATAAAGTTAATGGTTATAAAGGAATTTTCATAATTTGAAGCAATATTGTGAAACTATATTTAGTTAACGATGCTAGCACCATGGGATAAAAAAAATTAAAAGTAAGAGAATTATTTTTTCTTAACCTTGTATAGTAGAGTGAAGAGCAGTTATCACAAAATTAATTAAAATATAATTAATTATTTAACCCATTGCTATCATATAATAGTGGGAAATAAAAAGATCATTAATCACCCATCTTCTAATATGCTATGAGTGAATCCAATCAAATTGAAGTTCAATCGATCTATTGATGTTGATTTTTAAAATGGAAGGATCATGAAGGAATGTTAGACCAAATTGTTAAAAATTCAATTCTTTAAATATGGTCAACATTTTTGAACTTCCTTTTGGTATATCACAGAAGGAAAAAATAATATATTTTTACTAATTATTAAAACCAAAGGGAAAAGCTGTACACTACAGTTTATTTTGTTTTCAAACATTGTCATTCTAATTACATATTAAAGTTAGATGTAAATTGCTTGGATTTTTCTATTCAATTACCAAAACACCAAGCATTCTAGCTTTAATCTTCTTGCCAAAAAAAAAAAAAAAAAGTAAAAAGAGAGAAATGAAAACACTGGAGAAGGAAATCAAAACAAAATAATGCAAAACTCATCTACACAAAAACTGGTTATATAAGCTAGTAAATTTCATGATTTAAATAGGAAATTTCTTTGACTAATTTTGAACTCAAATAAGAAATTTATCAATCATTTTAAATAGGAAACCTTATGATTTATTTAAATTCAATCAACTTGATTTTATGTATATTGTATTTTAAAAAATGTACTTCTAAATTTAACAATTTGAAATTTTGATTTACTTTCTCTACAAAAAAAATTACATATAAAGGAGTCGAAAGATGCTATGATATAGAATTTTTTTCAAATTAATCATCATATTTGAAGCGGGAAAATAAGAAACTTCATTGACTAATTTTTAATTCAAATAAAAAACTTATCAAATATTTTAAATAGGAAACTTTATGATTTATTTAAATCTAATCAACATGATTTTTATGAATGTTTATTTAAAAAATTGTACTTCTAAATTTAACAATTTGAAAATTTAATTTACTTTCTCCACTAAAAAAAATACATGTAAAGGAGTTGGAAGATATTACCATATTAATCAATGAATTAATTATTATATTCAAAGTGGAACGACCAATAATTACATGACATGTGTATTTTTGTATTTTATAAATTAAAAAAATTTTGAAAAAATTGAGTTAAAATTTCAAACTCAAAGACCTCCTATCATTCTGTTATAATATATAGTATAGATAGATATTAAATATTATCTTGAATGACTTTGAAAGTCTTAATGTTAAAAAATGACAATTTAAAAAATATTACGATATGAATTAAATGTGCATTTTAATAATTTTTTAAATTCAAAAATTTGAAAAAAAAAAAAAAACTAACACTTTCAAGATCAATGACCTAACAACATTCTACTATAATATATAGTATAGATACGATTTTTTTTTCTATTTTTATGTATAACATTACCTATTTTTAAAATGGAATGACTAAGCTAACTTCAAGGTGTCGCAAGGGCACTTACCAATTATTGTAGTTACCACTTCGCCTGATCACAATTATTATAACTTGCGCCCACATTAGTGGTAATTTATTTATTTATTTATTTTTGGTTGATCTCCATACAATGGTCAAAATTTTATCTAAGGGATGAATATTCCACAAGCACGGAACACATTTATTGTAACTTTCGCTTACATAACTAATTTTTTTTTTAATATTATCTCCATTCAATGGTTAAATTTTTATTTTTATTTTTATGTAAGGGCTAAATATTCAATAAGTACCGATACCGTGAAAACGGTTACATGTGTTGGCTTAAAAGGCAACTTAAAAAGGGGGTGAATCGAGTTTTTTGAAGATTAATAAACAATTAAGATTAATTAAAATTAATCTAAACAATGTAACAATGAGCAATCTACATACAATGCAATATTATCAGAGGAAAAAAAGAAAATAGAGCAATAGAAAGAACACAAAGAGTTACTGAGATTCAATCACAATCCGTGGTGTACGTCCTCATTCCAAGATCCCCTTGAAGTCTTCCTCTACTATGTAATCTCCAATTATAAATGGGTGCTGATTAACCAAGTGCTTAGCTCACTATATACACCAGAACTTTTTCCCAAGTTCTTCAGCCAGTAAGTGGTTTTGTTCAAGCTCCACTCAAACTTATAAGAGTTTTTCTTCCACAAGAAAACTCTTAAACTCTCACTTACAAGGATATAAAGATATACAAATGATGTACAAACTTTCTAACAAGAATGGATTAAAACAATCAAAGCTCACATAGTGAAGACAAAGAAAATGTTCAAAATATTCAGCTTGATCAGTCAGTGGATATTTGTTTCTTATCTCTTTTGTTCTATAAATACATTTGAAAGCTTGTATATAAACTCCTGTATTGAATTCATCTGTTGGAGGTTGTTGGGGTTCATTTAATGCACATCCAGTCCGTTATAACTTTAGAAAAACTAGCCGTTATATCCCCAGGGTCTACTCTTTACCTTAAGGGTCAACTCTTCTAGTTTGCATTTTTCAGATGTTGTCCATTGTTTCCATGAATTGGCTCTTCATATCCATGAGTCAGCTCATTAATCATTCTGTCTTCGAGTTATTTACTTCTGTCTTCAAGAGGCGACTCTTCAATTCCATGAGTCGGCTCTTTGCACAGAAAATCTTGCTTCAGGCTTCATGAGTTGATTCTTTATGTTCAAGGGTCGGCTCATTGATCATTTGGTCTTCAACTCTTTGCTTCTGTCTTCATGAGTCGACTCTTTATCTCCATGAGTCGGCTCATTGCTTATTTTGTCTTCATGTTTGTGCTTCTGTATTCATGAGACGACTCTTCATTTTCGTGAGTCGGATCATTTCCCAGAAATCTTCATTTTATCTTTCAATGACCAAGTTCATCTTCAGCCTTATTATAAAATCTTCAAGGAGTCTTCTCTTTTGGGGTATGATGATCAATCAAAACTCTTTGACTTAACAAAGTTATCTTCTTATTCAATCTGGATTGAATAAATCATTTGATATTCATCTTTTCTTGATTTTCAATCTGTCAGGGCTTCACTTTCTCAATGCTTAGTTCTTTTGCCAATTTTTCTCTTTTATTGCAGAGCTCTTTCTTTCGTTGCCGAGCTGTTGCTTTCGTTGCCGAACTATTGCTTTCATTGCCGAGTTCTTCTCTTTGCTAGCAATTCTTCTTTCTCCTTTGGAATCACTTCAATGAGACTTTTGTAAATTTGATGAAATCTATTCAAACATATTGTCTTTATTGGTTTTTTATATCTTACAAAAATTCTTTGCTTGAATTCCAAGTAAAAATAAGGCAATCAATATGAATCTTCTTCTTAAGCAACTTCTAATCACATTATTTTGGATCGACCTTTTGCATACTTGATGAAGTCTTCAATTGAGCTTTTTCAATCTCTTCATAATCAAATATCTTCAACTGACTTTTGCATACTCTGATGAAGTTTTTAATCCCTTTGAGTGCAATACAACTTTATTGAGTTTATGTATACTTGATGAAAGTTTTATTTGAACACTTTCGATCTCTTCGAATGCAAACATCTGTTTGAAATATAAATAGGTGTCAATGCTCTGTTTGATTCATTGCATAGTTCTTTGAGTTCATTGCTTGATCCTAAGCTTGCTGTACATTCACTTTGACATGTATTAAACTTAAAGTTGAATTTTAAGTCTAAATTATAAATTTTATTAATCTGCACACTAAGTAAATGTATTAGTAAAATAACACAAAGTTTAGTTATCATCAAAATCATCATGGGAACCAACCTTGAGTCAACAACATGAAATGGTGAGAGTTTTAATTTGAAATAATAGAACCATAAACAATCACATCATTCTCTATGTATAACACTACCCTTAAAATTAAGCCCAAATTTAAGAGCTTTCTTGTAATGGAATCATAGTCAAGGGATCAAATAAAATTCAACGACATCCATCCTTTTAGAGATGGAGTATAGTACAGGACGCTATGATAATTGTTGAGGTTCTCATTTCATTGTTTGTCATTGTAGGTGAGATTTTTAGGAAGACTTAGTTGAACTTTCAAATCGAATTGACTAGCGTGAACAATCTGCAAGAGAAAAAGACAATGAGAATGACTTGACCCTCTTTAGGTTAAAGGCACTCCCATGATTAAATTAGTAAGTTTAATCACAATAAAGCGAATAAAATATAGAGAGTTAGAACTCAAGTGAATGTACCTTTCACCTTTAGTGCATGGGGGTATTTATAAGTTTTGAAAATGCTATATTTTCTTTGAGAATTGGAGTCAATTTCCTTTTAAGGATCTTCTTTATTTGAGTCGGTTTAATACATTAGACTTATCCTTTATTTGTCCTAGTTTACCTAGAAATATGATTCGTATTACGGACTTTATTAGTCATAATACTTTTTGGATTAGAATTCCTGGACCAATCTCTTTGGGTGCTAACTTCTAATCAGCATAGGCCTAGTCTGACAGGTCGGCATTAATGGACCAATTTCATTGGGTTGGTCTTCTCTTAACCTTGGGTATGGCTCTTATTGGGCCCACAATCGTTATTATTTATTACTATGATTGTGTCAATAAAATATTTGAATTCTCTCTGAATGAAAGCACTGACCAAATGTGAATCATCTGATCCCATAATGCACAATTTGGAGGGAAATGTGAAGTGCACCATTAAGCTATTCAGTGTTGGCGTTAGGCCATTATACACTAAGGGTTGGGGTGGACTGGGCCTGACTGGGCCGGACTCGTACTCTTTATTTAGGGACGTTGTGTGGGCCTGAGCTTGGCCTCGTCCAATGCGAGGCCTAAACTCTTTTGGGTGAAGTCTGGCCCAATACTTTAAATATATATATAAATTCATCCCGGGCTTTTCTATCCGGTCTGACTAATAATCGAATTCAAAAATTCAATTAAACCCGACCCTACGGACCTATATTTCAATTGCAAGTCCTAAGAAAAATTAGGCTAGGTAAGCTCCCTAGGCGACCGAGCCTGTCCACCCCTAACAAAGAGAGGAGGAATTTGGAAAAAGGACATGTCTCTAAAACAATCATATATATATATATATATATAAATTGTGTTTGTATTTATATTTTGCTTCTCTTTTATGTGACGCTTTAAATATTGAGATATTTTTAAAATGTTACATTACAGGAGTTATTTATTAGATAACTATTAAATTTATTATTTTATTAAACTTACCATATTAGTTTTGTAATGTAGATAAAATATATATATATCATATCAGATTATCAGGACTATTTCTAAACTTAATATCTATAAAAAAAAAAAAAATTATAATTAAATAAAATATTATATATATATATATCAATATCTATTTACATTTTAGAAATATGATACGATGTATTAGTTTTATAATATATATATATATATAGATAAGATTAGTTTTGTAAGATAGATAAGATATATATATATATATATATATAATATTAGATTGTCAGAACTTTTTTTGAACTTAATATCTAAAAATGTGATTAAAATTAAATAAAATACAATATATGTCAATATCTATTTATATTTTAAAGATACGATACGATTGTATAATTAATTATTATAAATTTTAAATTAACTATTTATGATTTAAACAACTCTTACTCTCGTGCATTGCACGAATTGACACCTAGTTTACCTACAAATTGAATGTTAACTACTCTTAATTAAGTGACATGTCAAAGACATCGAAACCAACGTTATCTTAATTTATTTTTATTGGTAATGAATCTTACCAATAAAAATTGGTTTATTGCAGTTGAAATTATATTTTAAAGAGGAGTTGGGCTAGCGCAATAGTACTAGTGTCCTGACCCACGCTATGAGGTTATAAGTTTGACTCGCCCTTCTCCTCCTCAAAGCTTTGGCCCTCTAAATATGTACTATAATAAATAAATAAATTTAAAAAAAGAAAAAAGGAGATATAGATTTCAAAATTGGGAATGAGAGACTTGCAAAAAAGCAATATTTAGCTCTCTATTATCTTGCTCAACCTTTGGGAAAAGTAAAGGACATTAGTTATTGTGGGGTTTTGAACTTTTCATTTTAGAATTAGGGAGAGCAGACAAGAACCAGAATCGTAGCGGTGGCTATGGCTCACGAGTTCGATAGGCTCCCTCATTAATTATAAATTATAGAATTTGAGAATTTTTTAGGCCCAATTAGTTTTATGAGTAGGTTTGAGAATTGTCTTTGAAGTTAGGTCCGACACGAAATATATATAAAATAATATATTTTTTATATTTTAATGTTATATATGTATATGTAATTAAATTTTATGTTATTTAATATTATTTATAGAGAAAAAAATTATATATAAAAAAAATTTTATGTTAAATGAACGGGTTTAGAATACAATTTTTTTAATTAAATGAACTTAAATTTGATTTTACATTTGATAAAAAAATTTTTTTTTTGTAAAAGCCCGACCCGCCTAATATTTACCTCACCTTTAAACGGTGCTGAGCCTCTTGAAACAACTTTCTTCTTTCTGTTACAACCAAACAGTGCTTGCTATATCTCGGAATGGTAACTGTCTCATATATGATAAAGTATGCCACGAAAGTCAACAATTGTGATGCATCTATACAAGTAAAAGGGATAAAGTTGAGCATAGAACATATGGAAATTAGAAAGTAAGGCCTTTATCTGTTCCATGCCTTAGGTTTCGTTAGTCACAGACTCACAATGTAAAAGTAATTTAATTTTTTTATTTTTATTTTTTTGACAAATTAAAAATTCAAACATAACATTAGTTTCAGTGAGTCAATTTTTATTGCTAATCCACTCCTCATCCTCTTATTATTATTATTATTATTATTATTTAAAAAGACTAAAAAAAGGGGAAAGGGCAAAAAAATTGGTACAAAAGTGCCAATTGAAGCCTTCTAAACTTTTCCGGAAGGTACGACACACGATAAACGAGAGATCCCGTCAGTGCTTGAGAAGCCAACCAGTGAACATACCCATATAGAGTTATCAATAGGGACATGTAGATAAATTTTGGTTTCATCTTTAGGCTGGACTTAATTATATGCCTGACAAATATGAAAATCTAAAATCCTTGGTTTCTATATATATATATATATATATTTTTTTGGTTTAACAATCAAGGTTGTCGAGACAGCTTATGTTCATTCGATTATATTTATTTTTAGTCTAAGTAAAAAATAAGCCATTCACATCACAACAAGATGTGATCGAATACTAAAATTCTTCCCCCTTTTTTTTATAAAGTTATTCACATCGTACTATTGCAGAAAGTTATTCACATCGTACTATTGTATTTATGCAACAAACTTTTATACTTAACAAGAGTAGAAGCCTCCATTTCATGCAATGTTTATTCGTGATCAATTGAGAATTCATCACATCGTGAGCAAAAAATTACTATACTATTATTGAAAGACAACATCCCAGTTTAATAAGCATCTGTCACTTCTTTTTGTACTCTTTTATTATGCCTAAAGTCCTAAACTAATCCAATGGCCCATAAGTTATAAAAGTTGTACTATTATTAAAATGCTATTTGTGTTCAGCATATTAACAAGCGACAACAGTCAACAGGTGCCAAAGCCACAGGGTTTAAAGAGTAAATGAAGAGCTGTAAAGAGTTCAGACGAACCCCTTGAAGAAATAATTAAAGAACAATTATACATGTGCTATGCCTGTGCGTTCTCTGAACAGAGGTAAGAAACAAAAAAATAAAATAAAATAAAATAAAAAGAAAAATAAAAAGGGGTAACAAACACAATTCCGACCGTTAAAATCCAAGATCCCTTTATGGGCATACTATACTACTCCCCTTGCCCGCACTCAGCAAAACCTCCGCTGCTTCTCACCACCAGCAGCAGCAGAGGTGAAAGCAGAGAGGATACAGAGCAAGAATGTCATCATATGCTTTCCCCATCTCCTTAAACGCTGTGCCCCTCCAATCTCTCTCCCCCCTCTCTCTCTTTATATATATGTATTTGTCTATATCTTTATCTATGTACATGTGTATAAGTAACTATCAATCTTTTTTGTCTCTCTTTGTAAAATTCTCAATTTGCTACCCAGGTCCACCATCACCACTGAGCAGAGGATTTGGGTATTTGCGTTTTTCGTAGTGTGTGCTTTTTTCCGATGATTGGGGGTGGGTGCTCTCTTGGATTCTCTCTCCTTCCTTCCCTCTACACAGTAACCATATGCAGCTCTCTCAGCTCCATACCTCGGGACTTTCCATTTCAGAAAAAACCCATTTTGATGCAGTTCTTCCTGAGTACAGTAATCACCTCTGTTTCGCTCTCAGACACAGAATAAGATTAAAGAGATAGAGACTTAGAGAGAGAGAGAGAGAGAGAGAGAGATGTTAAACAAACAGCCACGTGAAATAGGAAAAAAAACAGGGCAGGTTCAAGGCAATGGTGACAGCTGAGAAAGGATTGCATGTGAAGGCCAAGACAAGTGTCTTAGTGAGAGACCGTAAAGTTTGGTATGTGTCCCTTGATTTTCATTCATGCCACTAGAGCAGCTTTTTAACTCCAAAACCATTCTCATTATAGCTCAAGAAGAAGCTGATTTCTCTTTTTTCTTCTCTCTCTGACTCTCTCTCTCTCATGTGTTTGTTTTTGATGCACCCACAGACACCCATATATTTCTCTTCTCCACGTGGGATTGATTTGTGAAAGGCCTAGCAGTAGCCCATAGCCTTATTCTCCACTATATATGACACCCTTCAGTTCTCTCTATCGCGTTCTTTCTCCCTGTTTTGCCCCTTATGGGTTGTTCTTCTTTTGTTCATTTTGGTAGAATTCGAGACAATTTGGTACTCTCTATCTCTATCTCTATCTCTATCTCTATCTCTTGTCCTCATTTTCCATTAATGGGTTGTTCTTGTTTTTGTTCTCGTGCATTTTGCTAGAATTCAGGTAAATTTGCTACTCTCCATCTCTCAATCACTGACTTCCCATCAATGGTTTATTCTTCTTCTTGCTTATTTTGGTAGAATTCAAGCCCATTTTGTCCTTCCCATCAATGGATAGTTCTGGATATTCTCAATTTCTCCAAAATCCTTAGTTAATTCCGTATGCAATGGTGGCTTCGATCCTTCGGTTTCGTAAGCTCTGTTACGTAGAGCCAGTGAAGTGTTCATTGGGTTTCGAATCATTTGAAACCCCAAAAGTGGAGAAGAAAGATGAAGATGTTGTTTCTACAGCTGAGAGTGAGCTAGGCAAGCAAAAGAAGAAGAAGAAGCCCAAGAGGCAGCCAAAGGAGTGGAGATGTATAGATTACTGTTGTTGGATAATTGGGTACATGTGCACTACTTGGTGGCTTCTCTTGTTTTTCTACCACTGTTTGCCTGCTAATTTGCCTGGACTTAGATCGCTTGAACCGCCCGGGGCGAGGCTGAAGCGCGAAGGCTTGACTCCACTTCACCCAGTTGTTCTGCTTCCCGGCATTGTCACCGGCGGCCTAGAGCTGTGGGAAGGCAAGCCTTGCTCTGAAGGCCTTTTCCGCAAGCGGCTTTGGGGTGGTAGCTTTAGTGAAATTTTCAAGAGGTTCGAATTGCACAACTGAATTCATGTGTTTTTTATTTGAAAACTTTAATTTTCGATTGTACTTGTGAACCCATTTGCGAATTATGTTGGAATTTTAGGCCCATGTGTTGGTTGGAGCACCTATCTTTGGACAATGTGACTGGCCTTGATCCCCCGGGCATTCGTGTCCGGGCGGTGCCGGGACTGGTTGCTGCTGACTATTTCGCTCCTGGATATTTTGTTTGGGCTGTTCTCATTGAAAACTTGGCGCGAATCGGCTATGAGGGGAAGAATATGTATATGGCTGCTTATGACTGGAGGCTCTCTTTCCAGAATACAGAGGTAGAATGGATCTTCCTCTGCTTTGTTTGTCCTAATTGTGGCATTCTTCCAACATGAAATACATTCATTTTTTGTCTCTAAGATAAGGGACCAAGCTCTAATTGAAGTTAAAGCTTGAATTGTCCTTGAATTGAAATTAGTCTAATCTATTTGTAATTGGAAACAAGCAGATCAGGGACCAAGCTCTCAGTAGATTGAAGAGCAAAATTGAGCTTATGTATGTAACCAATGGCTATAGGAAAGTGGTGGTGGTGCCTCATTCAATGGGGGTTATCTATTTCCTCCACTTCCTTAAATGGGTTGAATCACCTCCTCCCATGGGAGGCGGTGGCGGTCCTGGTTGGTGTGCCAAACATATCAAAGCAATCATGAACATAGGCCCGGCATTTCTTGGCGTTCCAAAGACAGTAAGTAATCTATTGTCTGCTGAAGCCAGAGATGTTGCTTTTATCAGGTTAGTCTTTGTAATCTATCTGTTATTGTGCTTTCATTCTGCTACACAATTTGCTTAATTTAAAGGGGCGGACAACTTTCTAAAACGGGAAATGATCTGAAAGGAAGAGTCATTATGGAAAATTGTTTGAGAAGAATTAAAAATACGTAGCCTTCTGAAATTGTAAAGGGAGATCATGTATCATTGTATATAGTGAACTTGGTTTAACTTCAAATGCTATAGAACAATGTAGATCCATTTCAGTTGCTAAACAAAAGGAGATTTGGAGGATTTCATTTCCATGTGATATCCATATCCCTTGATAGTGATATACAATTCGCCTGCTTATTGGACTCGAACATTATTTGGTCTTGTAGAGCTATGGCTCCCGGTCTTTTAGATTCTGAGCTTCTTGGGCTTCAAACTCTAGAACATGTCATGCGGGTATCTCGAACGTGGGACTCCATCATTTCCTTGGTGCCGAAAGGAGGAGAGACAATTTGGGGTAGCTGGGATTGGTCTCCAGAGGAAGGTTATGATTGTGATTTGGCAAAGAAAAGTTATATGCAGCAATACTCTACTAGTGAAACTAATACCAACAATACTGATGGAAAGAGAGGTCTCAAAGTTAAAGAGTCCACAGCATATGGACGGATGATCTCTTTTGGCAAGGCCGCATCACAGTTACCTTCTTCACAGCTCCCCAATCTTGGTTCAAAGGTATATAGTTTTTCCCGAATTTTATTCTATTTAACTTAATTACTGTTCTATTGAACTAATTTGCACCCAAATATTTCAACGCAGAGGGATTAAATTCATACATTGAAACTTATACGATACAACTTCGAAACTATTTAGTGCCTAACATCTTGTATTGGTAGAATTATCTTTTTATTTGTGTCAAAATGTTGTGAGATGTTGTTCATAGTTCTTTTTGTGTGGATAGTCTAATTCTTTGTCACCAGGAAATTCTTCGCACCAGTACCTCCACTGATTACAACACATTGTGTGGAGAGGTCATGACCGAGTATGATGAGATGAGCCGTGAAAGAATTCGTGAAGTTGCAGAAAACAAAGCTTATACTGCAAGAACTCTTATTGATCTTTTCCGGTTTGTAGCTCCCAAAATGATGCAACGGGCTGAGGCTCACTTCTCTCATGGGATAGCCGAGAATCTTGATGATCCTAAATACACCCATTATAAGTACTGGTCAAATCCACTTGAGACCAAGTAAGTAGAATTATTCTTTAAATCCATTGCAATAAACTTCAGTTGAATTCAAAGAAAGGTTTTTTGAAGTAGTCTTTTTGTTAAGGTTATGTAAAATGCTCTTGCTACTCTTGAACAACTGTGCAACCATCGAAAGTTTTTACGACAATGACTGTGCAACCATCGAAAATTCTTGGCACAAATGACTTGATAACACCAATAACTTGACATGACATGACAACACATGTTATGACATGTATAATTACTCATCATAATTTCATTTCAGACTCGTACACATTTATTTTTCAACTAACACACCTTTGTACAACTACAGACCAATTTTAGCCTTTTATCTCTAAATGGTCATAATTTATTCATGAAGTAATGAGAACTTTTTGAATTGTTCATGAAGAACATGAACCGAACATGAACCATGGTTTACAATTCGTATTGTGCCAACATTTTCTTTTTATCATAAATTATCTATCCTTTTTCTCCGGCTATTATCTTTTGTTTTTAGATGACTTGGTGATTCCAAGTGGCTTCCTAATTCCCAAGTGATTCCCAAATCCGAAAATTGCTGATTTTGTTTCAACTAAGTTAATCACAACCTTAATGCAATTACTTCACTTCTCTCTGTCTGAAGTTAATTATCTGTTTGCAGGTTACCTGATGCTCCAGATATGGAGATCTACTGTTTATATGGTGTTGGAATTCCAACCGAAAGATCATATGTATACAAGCTGTCACCTTCCGATAGGTGCAGGAGTATTCCTTTCCAAATCGATAGCTCGGCAGATGGAAATGATGACGGCTGCTTGAAGGGAGGGGTGTACTTTGTGGATGGTGATGAGAGTGTTCCTGTTTTGAGTGCTGGATTCATGTGTGCTAAAGGGTGGAGAGGAAGAACCCGGTTCAACCCGTCTGGAATTGCCACACACATAAGGGAGTATCGACATAAGCCACCGGCAAGTCTTCTTGAGGGCAGGGGTATGGAGAGTGGTGCACACGTCGACATCATGGGAAATGTTGGTTTGATTGAGGATGTTTTGCGAGTTGCTGCCGGGGCCACTGGTACCGAGCTTGGAGGTGATAGGATTTATTCAGATATCATGAGAATGTCTGAGAGAGTAAATATTCGGCTGTGATTGCATATAGTTCAGTGATTATGTTGGTGAGTTGATCATCTCAACGAAAAGGAGCCGTGCACAAAGCACCAATGCAGAGAGAGAGAGAGAGAGAGAGAGAGAGAGAGAGAGAGCAATAACAACACCAGAATTGCAGGATGAAGACACTGCAAATGACTACCACAATTAGAGACATAGATTCCTTCCCAGAAAAGGCTGTTGGAGGGCCTTGCTTGTAGAGAACCAACAGTTGGTTTCTAAGGATGGGCAACATGGGGCTGGCTGGGGGCTTAACCTGTACCATTCACAGTAAGTTTCTTGTTGACACCAATTCTCACTTTCTGTAATCAAATAAATAAAGCTTTGCTTTGCCTTGCAAAATTTCAGTTTGGTCCTGGCAATCTCCCCTGGTCCTTGAGTGGCTGTGAATGAGGAGTTTTTGATAAAAAGGACATTTCTGCTCATATTGAATGGTTTTTGGCATGTAACACTTGAGGGCAAGTCTGGATTTTTTGTTAACCTGTCTCATTCTGTTTTTTGCTCTCTTGAAGTGTCTACCTTATAATTTAATCCCTCAAACCCCACCTCTGTAATAGTTTAGGCCGGCTTGTCTTGTCAGTGTGGGGTACATATATATACAGGAGTTGTGTATGTCATGAGAACAGAGCATTTGAACCATCAAAGTACCCTTCATTCCTAGTCAATGCCCCCACAACCCTCCACACCTAGAACAATGAGGTGAATTGTTTGTGACCACAGCTCCAAAAAAATGCACTTTGTCCTGAGTCCACAACTCCCATAAATGGAGCACAAATATTCAGTAGTATAATAGTGTTTACTACTGCTATTTTGATTTAAGTTTTACAACAAGAGACTCATAGAGAAGAAAAAAAACAAAAAACACGAAGTAATACCAAAAATTATAGGCGCTATCTTCAACACTCTATTTGTTGTGTGTAACCCAAACATTGATAGCTTCTTGTGCTACCAAAAACTCATTATGGGTAGCAAGAAATGGAACGAGAATAGTTCTAAATTCCTAGGACCCTTGAAAGACTGGTTAAATTATCAGTTTCTCAGTTGCATTAATCAAAAGACTCTTGACAGGATCACTAGATTCAGGCAACTTGAAATTGAAGCAGTAGCAATCAACATTGTGAGCTACAAAATCACTTCATATATTGTAGTGAAACCGCATATTAACTGTCAATCACCTCAATTACAAAACTGCAGCCATGAAAGAGGGCACCATCATTTATGTAGAAGATGACCAAAAAAACCCATATCAGAATGGAAGCGTTCAAGCTGATTTCATTATTTCTGCAAGCTCTGGTTGTTTTTTTGTTACTTTCACCAAAGAGTAGTTGGAAGGATTTAAAAGCCCTAACCCCCCACTCCTAACCCCCTCTGAATCCTACCTTCCCACAATGAAGTCCTTTGCATTAAGCTGGCAAAGTCCTTACTAATTGAATGCTTGAAGCCAGTTACCAGTACCCGTAAAGATTCACTCAACAGTCATTTAACTGGGCCAGCTTCATATGAATCAGCGGCCACACTGTTTGCTTCAACTCAAGACTTCGAAAGGGAAAGAAAACGAGAGCAGAAGGCCCTTCTCACCCTTAAGTCTTAGAAATGAGTACAGCTTTCTCAAGGAGCCAGCCATCTGAGCTTACACTAACGATTTCTTCAGCAGGAACTCCCTTCATTATGTTCCAAAGAGCAATACACTCTAAAAGCTCAATTGAACCTCATGGCCATACATCCAGAAAGCAGTACAGAATGATGACGGTGAGGTGGCAGGGAGATACTTAGAGGATGATCGATCTGCGATTCATGATCCTGCATTAGATCTATGAAAGACGAACATCAACATTTCACGAACAAGCATTCAAATGCTTGCCACAATAGTTATGAACTAAAGATTCATTTGTCACATGCATACAGGTGCAATACAAACCAGCAAACAAAAAATTAACTGTTAGTACTCACTTCCCATTCGTTAACCCATTTACTATGACTAAACTACTATAGATGTAAAAAGTAAATTGAATATAACCAAAAAAGGCACAATCAGGATTGGCACACAAGGTTGAGTACTGTCTTATGGTACACACTTTGAGAGCCGTGCTAACGGCCATTGAGTAGCTGACTAGCTATCAGTGGGTTTGGTACAAAGGAGTAGGCATTGTGCTCTTTATTGGACTTGCTGTCACACACATACACGAGTAACATCTTTGTAAATTTGAGATCTGTCTTGGAGGGGCATAAGTATTTCTAAGAAATTACGATAATTACATAGAGGTCGCCATGAGATGATAGCAACTTGAAAAATCAAGAATCAAAGGTCACTACAATTTTCTATGGCCATTACAACTCCCCAAGCATGGTTGATGTTTCTTCCTGGCAAAGTGGTGATGATTCATAAAGCTATCAAGGAAGCATGATATGCTTGCTACCATGTCCTCGTACCACACGGGGGAACTAAGTGGGCAGATTCCAAGCAACTTGGGGGCAGGCTTTAGACATCCATGAGGCTGTTTGGAGTCTCCACTGGGGATAGGAAGCCCCATGGATGGTGCCACCACCAGTGCTATGCATTGCTCCTACGCGACTAAATATGGTATTTATAGAATAATAATGCAGCCCAATTAACCAGTGGCAGTAATAGTATGAAAACAAGAAAACAGCTTACTCAGTATATTTGCGACAGCATTCCAACAATTTATCAACTGTCCCATCATCCACATGATTATCCTCCATGAAATTGATCTCCTTGATAGAATCCTTTGAGGTCATCCATTGGCTTAAAATACTGATAATCTTTCTCAGCTATTGAAGAGGGTAAAGGGAAACAAGAAGAATTAAAGCGAGAGTGAATGTAATCACGAAAAAAAAAAAAACACAGTATATGGGTACACTACTTTTCTACACTCAAATTCCACGGTATTGTTACTAGGAAAGGTTCAACCAACTCATAAAAGGATACAGCTGTAGTTCTAGCACTTAAATTTGCAGCAGCCTTGCAGCTGTCTAACTGGTGGTCAAGGAGCTCGTCTTCAATCAGCTCTGACCTGCTTACAAAAGCTGAAACATACTGATGGAGTATTGATGAGCTCATCTGACTTTCTTGAACTTGGACCAATAGTCTTGCAGTAATGCTCCAAAGTGCACTTCTCACTTCTATATCATCCGAAGCAAAAGGGAATACATCTAACAGACCCTGTAAGAAAGAAAAGTCTGGATGGATCCAACTGTCACCGGTTATTCTCATACAATTTTGATGACTGTAACACCAAATAACTAAAATGGCACAACTATTGCAAGAGATTTTGCTGATAAGAGCAATTTACCCTGTGAAATTGCTAACGCTAGATCAGCTTCATCAGTCAATATATTTGCAATTAAAACAGCAGCAGTGACACAAGAGTTGGCAACCTGCAGAGAAATATCGTATCATTAGGTGTTTTCACAGTTTCAATATTGTTCTTTCTTATCAAAGTAAAGAAAATAGGTCACATACTCAATAGAATTGAAATTGAAGCACTAGCGTCATACAGTTGCTTTGTGATCAAATCGTCTGTTTCACTCCCCTCTTTTCACCTACCTCCCCGACTGCATTTTACTTGTGGTGACTTCCACAATAGTTTTTCATTACTCATGTGTTTTCTTTCCTTTCTTCTTTTTGTTGATTAGCAAATGTATTAGTGTTAATAAGAAAAAACCAAGGTGGTGAACCCATCTATATGGTAAAAACTCCATCAAAAGCCTCCAGCACAAGAGCCAAAAGCTCCATCAAAAGCTCCCTCGTGGTGCTAAAAATGGATGAGCATATGAACCAATGACTCTCCTGGCTGCTTACACATACAACACTAATTCAGGACAACCTTCCTTTTTTCAAGCAAATTATCAATACTAAGTACATCCCATGAGCCAACTCACAACCAAAAAGGCAACTGTAGAAGCGACCTTAACTTTCAAATACCTTATGAAGGAAATGAATTTTGCCGCTCATACCCATCAGTATCACATAATAAGTTAACCTCAAATTTTCCAGACTTAGCACTCTATCCAAAACTAATAAGGGAAAAGAAAATGCAGAATGGCTTCAGCACCTAAACTCATAATTAATGAAAGAATCTACCACAAAGGAGGCTTGGAAAATGAAAATTATATGAGAAGTATATAACTTTTTTGCTGATTGGGAAATTTCTAATTATAGGATATTTTCAAAGAGAGGGGCATGATTCAGTTTATTGAATTGTTGATCCATTGAACCAGTAGCAAATCAGTAAATCCTTAACCAGGAACACAAACTAGAAACAGCACTAACATGGATTCATAGGAAAGCGATATCTTCATAAAAAAATTGATATTTTCACAGACACACATGCACATGCACACACACAAACATGTTTCACATGTATATACCAAGTAACTAACTATAGTTAAATATATAGATACACACATATATGTATTACAGACAGGTTCTGAAAAGCTTCAATGTACCTCAATTTTGTCAGGGAATTTGACAAGGTCAATGAGTAGTTGAAAAAGTTCCCTGTTAGAACTGACTTCTTGTGAATAATCATCAATAACTGAAAGAGCTTCAATTGTCCGAAGAATTATATCAAGGACACAGTACCTGAAATTGCATATTGTTAAGCATAAAGAAAAGAAAAAAAGAAATATGATTAGTTACAAAGAAAGTTACATAACTAAAACTACTTACATGAATTATCCGACCTAGAAAATTGTAATGAACTACTGTAGCATGATTGACTACACAATACAGAGACAATAATGGTACAGATCTCTGACAAAAACCCTTAATTCCTAAAAAAGTTCTGTATTTTCTCGGTGTAAAATCATGATAAAGCGTTATGATATACACAAATGCAGCCAGCAGCTGACATCAAACCCTTAAAAGTGGTGGTTGACTACATGTTAGGATAAATAAATTCAAATCCTACTAATTTGCAAAAATACTACTCTGCAATTCAATGCTAAAGTACCAAAGAAACAACTAGCCCAATAGTATAACTCCAGTTTATTGGTTCAAGAATAACCAATTGAAACTTAGTTCACGGAAAGAACATTTTCATTTTGAGGTCTACTAAGGTATAAACAAAAAGACAAATCAACATGAAAATATAACACACCCCCAGGGCCCAAGTGAACAGCCGCACAGGCATGCCCCCCAGGGCCCGAGTGATTGCAGGCAGGGATGGTAGTAACAACATTATAGACCAAAAACAAGAGAAGTGATTGGACAAAATTAATGAAACTCATAGTGGAGGGGAGATTTCGGCCTACAAAGTACACATACTGGCAAAATCACATCTTACCTTTCAGGTAGTCTTTCTCCTGCTAATTTGCTACTCTCGAAAGTCAAGAGATTAATCAGAAGACTAGGAAGACCCAACTGCATCAAATTTGGAACTAGAGCAGCAAGTACTTCCTGCTCACTTTCTAATATGGCCAATAGTAGCCCTACACCCTGGTCAGAAAAGAAAGTCTATTTTAGAGCATTGAATACGACAACAGTCAATAATTTCAATCCAGTCTTGACAACGATAAGAATAATTAGAACTATAAGGACTCCAACATAAAGGAAAGATTACTGAAATATTCTCACTTGTTAATTTGGTTGACATGAACACATTGCAATAGCAAAAAAACAGTAATAGTTCCAATAATAAAATCCCCCTTAGCAGTGTTCATCTCACTAATGCCCATGAAAAGAAACTTCTACTGACTGCAGTTACACGCAACACTGTGTTGGACTCCATATTAAAGCCAAACATTTATGCAAAGACGGCAATCCATTTAACAGAAAGTTTCCTAGTTTCAAGTGGGTCCTTGATTTAAAAGACAATATTTCACCAAATTATTATATGCACTAAATATTACCTCATACCCTTGATATAAGACCTGAGATCACTGCTATTGAAAACTTTATGCATAAGTTGAATAATAATACTCTCAGTCTACCAACCCTTAAACCGAGCCTAGAGTTTGGATGTGAAAACTAGAATGGAAGCAATGTTTTCAGAAGGTTGGTCTGGTATTTTAATGTACCAATAAGATAGATTCATAACTCTATTTTATTGAGAACTAGATCATCAGCTAAAAAGTCAAAATGTAGATGTAAGTATCAAGGCAAGTCATCCAATTGGAAATTTGGAGCTCTTTCCATCTTCAAATCTACTCGCTAAAGATGTCTTAAAGAAATCCACTAACCTCTTTACATATCCCTCAAAAGCTAAGCTAAGCCTCAATCAATCTCCTAACAGGAGTGTCCCATATCCACTGAGCCATTGCTGCTTTTGACTTTTCCTCTCCCAGAAGCCTTGCCTACAAATATCTCTTACCAGCTACATATCCACCTTTCAGTAATTTTTTTTTTGAAGACACTGCCTAATTCATCATAGGATTACATCACAAGGCAACGACTGAAACTATGATTGGTTTTGAATCCCTAATTAACCTCACTTTTTCATGTTACATGAAACCACCTAATTTCTTAGCCAGCATCCTTACAGAATTTTTCCAACAGAGAGAGATTGACAAGAGAGAGATTGAGAGAGAGAGAACGGGTGATGGGGTCAAGGATATAGTGATTGTTTGTGGGGGGTGGAGGTACAGGCAAGAGGTGGTAATTGTGTGTGCGCGTGTGTGTGTGTGTGAGAGAGAGAGAGAAGGAGAGAGACTGATGACTTACTGGAGGAATGGGGGTGGAGGTACGGGCTAGAGGTGGTAATTTTTGGTATGTGTGTGTGTGTGATGTGTGTGGAGGTACGGGCTGTGGTAATTTTTGGTATGTGTGTGTGTGTGAGAGAGAGAGAGAGAGAGAGAGAGAGATCGGTGACTTACCGGAGGAAAGAGAGATCGGCTGGTGGGGGTTAGTTGTGGCCCTTGTAGGGGTAAGAGTGGGGGATTGGGTAGGGTAGGGTGGGGGTCGGTCAGTGGCTGTGGAGTGGGGTGCACAAGAGACGAAGTAACCTGTGGACCAAATCAATCCATTCTTTATTGGTTGAATTGGTCTGACTCTTACGCAGTTGTGGCTCGGTTTTGGCTTTCCCAGAATCGACCAATGCTTGAGTCAGCAGTTGGGTAACTTGAACCAACCGAAGAACGGACCACCTTTATATATTTTAAACAAAATCTTAGAATTTTCATTATTTAATCAACTTGTCTCAAGGACTTCTACACATAATTATCATATGTAATTGGTCTTTGTCATTTTGCATTATGGTGATAGTGAAATTTTTTAACGAATAGGCCCACTCTTATGCAAAACAATTAAACCTGCGAGGAAAGAGGTTCAGGGTCAGTCAGTGGTGGCAGGAGTAGAAGGTGGCTGCTTGTGGTGGTTGCTGGAGAGATGGGAAAAAGATCCCTGTCAGAATCTAGAAAACATGGGTGGGGAGGTTAGGATGGAGGCCTAAGGGGGTGTTAGTGTAGTATGCCTTAAATTTAATTGTACTTTAAAAGTCTGATTTGTTTTAACATATTTATTAAATATTTATACAAAAAATATATTTATTTAAACATACTAATATTATTTTGAGAATTTTTGCTCTTCAACTATCTTTAAGGCTTTAAGCGAACATAAAAATATTTCTAGTGGCAGAAACCATCAACTCTGCTTCTCTCAGAACTGTTTATTCTATTTAACTACAGTTTTAGCTTTCCTCTACTTGTTTATCTCATTTGCTGAGAGATAATACAGACAAAAAAATAAAATAAAATAAAAAATGGAACCATAGAAAATTACATCAATAGTCCATGACTCATAGCAGGTAATCATGTATTTCACAAAGCACTTGATTTTGAAATATGTCCTCCAAAGGATTTAAAGAGATAAGAGATGATAGCGAATATGTACCTCATATTTCAGACAAACTGAAGCTAGGGGGAAAAAAATAAAAAATAAAAAGAATTAGAAGTCTACATATCCATTCTGTAACCCTCAACTAAGTTTAGAAGATAAAATAGAAAAGTATCAAATTCATACTTGGTTATTATTTGTTCAGTAGCTTTACAAGTTTCTTTTATCCAATTACTTCTTTAGTTTCTGTCACTTTACCCTAAATGGTCCATCTCAATTGTATATTTTTTTATGACCTGAAATATCCATATAGTCATGGAAAGGAAGTAACAAAGTAAGTCATAAGGTGCCATAAAGCAAAATTTCAAAGTTTTTTGAAAATTCAAGACATTAGACAGATAATGAAAAGTTAATACATTTACTTCACACACAAAAGGAGAGATATCATTCCTAATGCCAAGCTGCTGTGAAAGAAAAATTGGGTCAAATTTTATTTTCTACCTTTTCGATAAGCTGTGGATTTAAGGCATTTTCTGCAACCCATAAAACACGGGATAGAATATTTTCAGGTTGCAATGCCTCAGCCCAAGTAACACATTCACTTCCTTGAAGACCCAAAGTCAATACCCTGTGTCAAAATACTCACCATAAGACACGCTTATTTCAGATAAAAGTAGATCATATCAAGTGTAAATCATGCTACTTATCAATCATACATCATGCAAGCGAATAGTTGAGAGCCAATCATGATAAATTCACTACGTATATTAAACTAAACAATGTGGCATAAAGAAAACATGATATAACCATGACGACTTTTCCAAATGATAAAATAGCAAACAAAAAAGGGTTGGTGTACATTTTCCTACTCTATCTTGACTATAAAGGAATGGACAAATACAATAGGGGCCAATCAGGAAACTACCAGAAAAAAGAAATCCACAAAAGCAAAATATGAAGTAATGACGACACCAACACATAAAAAAAGGGAAAAGGAATGGTAACAGTAACCAAGGAGAAACTTGACGGTAAACACAAATCACAGCTTAGTAGCATACAAAATAATAAAGGTGAACTCCAAAACTACAAGAATTTTCTGGCACTATAACAGATAAAAGGGAAAACATGTTAGCATAATATGCATAAGTCCACCAAATGAGACAATAACACGTCATCGTGGAAATGTTTAAAAGATGAAGGAACAAGTTCATTGCTATATATTACCGGTAAGCTTCACATAAGCAAGGGGTATCATCTAAAAACAACTGATTAACAATTACTTCAATCAGTCCATTTGTAGAGGCTGTGTGTTTGCGAGACACTTCATGACATGCAAGGTTCCCAATTATTCCAAGGATAATTTCCTGAAAGGGAACAAAGAGAAATCTTAAAACAGGCAGCCACTTCAGCACATTAATTCTTTGAAGACAATCTTAATCAGCTTTAATTTCATGTAATGCAAGAAAAAAAAGGCCAATTAGGGCTTAGCAATTGTACATAAATGTGGCTTACCGTAACACGATTAGATTGAGGAACCATTAGATTTGCCAAAAGCACTTCAAGAACAAGGTTTTGCACCTATGTAGAAATTGAAAACTCAGACTCAATTAGGACACCAAATGAGAAGTTTAAAGTGTGGAAGCAATATAGGTATAAAAGTCTCTACCCAAAACAAAAAAACAAGTCAGACTTCAAAACTAGTTCTAGCCCCACATCATTCATTCTTTGGCCCATACATAAATAGTTTTATCAAATTATTATGTTAGGTGCTGGCTCTGTGTGTGTGTGTGTGTGTGTGAGAGAGAGAGAGAGAGGTATGTCAAATTACAGAAGTCACGGGCATCAAGAATATCACTGGTAAAACCAACAATCTCCTGACAAAACTACCCCAGCCTTGGTTAAGATTAAAGCTAAAAACTGTTATCTTGCCAATTAAATCGCATGATAGTTTGAATTTGATATCTTCTAAGAATTATTTCCATAAACAAATCAAATGGAAGATGGATATGTTGAATATTCAACTCAACAATCAAATACCAGAAACCTTTCCAGATTCCTGGAGGTTTATATGTAGTGATGCACAAATAATATCAAAATGAAAAATGAGAAACAGGAAGCAGATGTAGGACAAAATAATGCACCATGAATTCAGCATGTGTTTTACTAGCTGCAAGATCCCATAAAATGCATCCATACTCTTCCCAAGCATCTTCTCCCACCAATCCACCATGCTTTTCATGTGATCCATCATCTCCTCCGTCATGACCAGTAACTTCAACACTATCCATTGCCTCAGTTTCACTGTTTCGGTCATTCAGAACTCCATTCTGGGATAGCATGACTGCACTTTCTTCCCTTCCATCAGCTCTTGACCCTTGAGTAGTGGCATCACAGGAATCAACTCCAGGATATTCATTACCATTCCTACCATCTGGGGGCAGAAGTTTCCGTATTAAGGATATTATATAGCTAGGATCAACTGTCGTTGAGATGTTAAAAAACTGCATGATAAAATGAAAACCCTCAGTATAAGCAGTCAAAATGAATGTCCATACAGCACAACAGCTAAAGGGCTTGGAAAGAAATGTTATATACAGGTAATGTTTGGATATATGCACACATATCTATGTGCTTAACATCAATACATTATGATTTGCATAATCCAAGAGTCATGAAAAAGAAGAAAAAACTTTAAAAACAAGCTGCTAGTCTGTACTTCAAAGTGCAGACTCTAACCATCCCCGGCTTTCAATATCAGCCAAGTCAGTGCATATGTAAACCCTCAGTATAAGCAGTCAAAATGAATGTTCATACAGCAGAACAGCTAAAGGGCTTGGAAAGAAATGTTATATACAGGTAATGTTTGTATATGTGCACACATATCTATGTGCTTAACATCAATACATTATAATTTGCATAATCCAAGAGTAATGAAGAAGAAGAAAAAACTTCAAAAACAAGCTGCTAGTCTGTACTTCAAAGTGCAGACTCTAAACATCCCTCGCTTTAAATATCAGCCAAGTTGGTGCATATGTAAACCCTCAGTACAAGCAGCCAAACTGAATGTCCATACAGCAGAACAGCTAAAGGGCTTGGATAGAAATGTTAAATACAGGTAATGTTTGTATATGTGCACACATATCTATGTGCTTACCATCAATAGTCAGTGATTTGCATAATCCAAGAGTAATGAGGAAGAATAAAAAACTTCAAAAACAAGTTGCTAATCTGTACTTCAAAGTGCAGACTCTGACCATCCCTGGCTTTCAATATCAGCCAAGTTGGTGCATATGGGGCTGACACATCTATTAACCAACAAGATAATTAAGATTTTGATAGTCTAATGGGATGTGGGGAAGTCCCTGAACTAGTTTTATTGGTAATAAGCTAGGTCCGAACTGTTTTGACATTAATTTGTTTAAATCCTACCATCTTAAAAAGCAGTCCTTGTTTGTCCAGAGGCAATTATAATTTATCCAAAAAGTCAACGAAAGAAGAAAGACTAAACGAAACCAACCCCCTAAACCGAAACAAACAAGGAGATGGGAATGGTTCCCTTTAGACTATTACCAGTGCCTCTACTCCTTCAAAGCCTCTGTGATTCCTCTCACGCCCCACGTAACACAGCGCAGCAGCCAATCAAACCCTCGAATCTCTCTTCCTTGGGCAGCCATGGCCCTCGACCTCAACTAGCCAGCAACTCTTTAACAGAAGAAAGCATAACCCACTCAACACCAAAAACCGAATACAAGCTTCAAATGTCTCTAGCTGCAGGGCAGTGAACAAGATGATGATTCATCATCTTGCCGCTAGACTTGCACATGTAGCACCAATCCAAGATACATTTCTTCTACTTTCTCAAGTTGTCAGTTGCCATAGTTACTTCATGAGCTGCCATTCATAAGCAAAAAGCTAACTTTGGGGGAACATTAGTCTTCCAGACGCTTTTCCAAGGAAATGAGATCTCCCCCTGCCCACAAAGAGATCTACAAAAGGAACAGACAAAGAACAAATATTCTTTGGAGACCCTCCAAGTCATACCATCCTTTCCTGACCCTTTTAACAGCACTATCATTCCACATACCAAAGAAGGCTACCATAGAATCAACCTCCCAATCCTGAATATTACACCTGAACTTGGCATCGTACACCATCTCTCCTGAAACCCATGAAAGATTCTGCTCCACTGAATATTCCTTATCTCAATCTAACTCAAAAAGATCTGGGAAAGACTCCCTCAAAGGCACCAACAGTCCAACCAAAATATCACCCTCCTCCCGTCTCCTACCTTAAAAAGAATGGAAATTTTTGCTTCCAAAACCTTCTTTTTCTCGATCTACTTTGCTATATGGGTCAATGTAAATTGCTAATTTTGTTTCTCACTATTCATCCTCCTCCTCCTCCTCACTCTTCTTCTTTTCTCCAACAACCCACCATGACAGGATATAATCTATTATCTGTCTATCACATGTCCTATCAGATTATCCAAAGTTACAAAAAGCTTACAGAGCAAAACTAAGTGAAGTTAATTTTGACATGGACCTGCTAGCCAGTGTGTGTACTGAACCAAACTGCTCCAAAATTGGGGATTCCCAAACAGGCCCTAACAAGACCTAATTTGAATATTGGATGTTCTTTTGAATAAACAAATTACTTACCAGAAGTATCGTCATCACGGGCCTCACGAAAAAATATGCTCCTGGAGCACCACGTCAACTCCAATAATCAAGAAAACAATAACCCTAGTTCTAGGATTTCCAGAACTTATTACTTGGTACTAATTGCTCTATAGTTTCAACGCAAATTGGAGAAGCGTAGTTACAGGACATACACATATAGATACATGAATAAATATGTACAGACTCCATGTACCTCGTCAGAAGGGGCGGTAGGGTGATGTGCTGGTTCCGGGTTTCTTTCTTCTTGTTCTTGTTCTTGCTCTTCTTCTTCTTCTTCCACTGCTGATTCTGATGGTATCGACATAAGCTGCGATTATGCGATGCAACGGCTTATAGTTGAAGTCAAAATGGTTAAGCTAAGATGGTCTCTGATTTTACAATTTCCCGCTATTTTCCCCAATTGTTTCAGTCCGTTTGGCTCCTGAGAATATGCAAAGAAAATAAACCCGGCGTAGCCGTAGAACTTCCCAACTTTTCTGTGTTTTTCTCGCCACCAAACGAAGCAATTTTTATTGGCTCCGTAATCTTTTCTAATATACTTTTATAATACATAAAGCGGAGAACACTCCTCTAAAATCTTTGCTGAGTTAATTTTTAAGTTTTCATAATTATCAAATCAAAAGCAATTATTTACTCTACCTATTATCCTTGTCACGACGACTTAAAAGGATAAAATTAAAAAATCAACAAAATCGCAAAACACTACGCATTGCCTAACATTACCAATGTAGGTTATAAGTGATCATAACTACCTCTACACAACTCAATTTTCGTTTTTCATCTCATCCATAATCTATAAAATACAAGCAATTATTCTCTACCAAGAAAGGTAATTTTGGCAATACCTAAAGTGGAGTGTTCTAAAGATCGTGTGGATGTGTCTAAGTTTAGAAAGTCTTCTACCTCTATCTAACCACATGGAATATATGTATATTCGTTTCGGTAAAAATATATATCCAAGTGCAAATATATATGTAGATGTAGAACTATTTATAGTTGTATATTTCTTTTTTGTTACACATAATACAGTAAGGTTAAAAGGGGAGGACCGTTTCATTATTTATAGACTATACCTCATATAAGAATTAAACGATTTCATCATATATGAATTAGACGATTCAGATGTGTTTGGTCATGAAAATGAAACGGTTTAAAAACACTGAATTTCTTTCTTTCCATTTTTTTTTTCATATAAACTACAAATTTTGCCATGTTATTTGACTTATTTAAGCACTTATAAAATAAATTTTTTTATTTTAGTGACTTTTTTTTAACCACAGTTCAATTTCCTTTTTTATTGTTATGAGTTTTTAGGTCATGCATACCAGTGCAAAAGAACATATATCTATTTTAAAAAAGAAAAGATCACTAAAAACAAAAAAAACAAAAAAATTAAATTTTGGTTTTAAGAAAAGTTACTAAGACTATTTCATGAGTGTAAAATTTTTCACAAGTAAAAAGTCAAAACATACAAACTTTTTAGCTTTTTGAATTTTTTATGCTTTTAAAAGTCAACATAATCCAAAACCTCATAAAGATATGGAATCTTTAAAAAAATAATAATAATAATAACGAAAAAGAAACTGATACAAACAAGTACGTCAGATTTTTAATTAGTTAATTCGAACCATGAATGATTCCATTTGCAAAACCAAACAGGATTGTTTGGCAACTACTGCATGATGAAAGTTGTATAATTAGAGATATGATTGTTTAGCAAAAAATCACCTCCCACTTTTTTCAATAAACCCCCTTATGTTTGAGAAAAACGAGGAATATAAACAATATATTACTACTTACGGGATGAGAGAAGACGGAGGCTAGAACTTGAACCTAGGTGGTAGGGTCTCTACCAACTGAGATAACCCCTTGCTCCTCTCCTTATGTTGAATGGATACATAATCCTTTTTAATATTGCACTGGTAAATCTCACTAAAAATCTCACTTTTGCTTCTTGAGCTGACAAATCAAGTCAAATACAATCCCTCAATTCTCAAGCAATCCACATTTGAAGCACATATTGGTATTACCAAAGCATAGGTCCCAAACTAGATGACTATAACAGACTAACAGCTGTTGCAGGCTTTGACATTGGCCAAATTATCTCACTGTTATACAAGTTTTTTTTAATGACTTAAGTATCTGGGTCAATTTGCACACACTACGACTACTCTAAAGACTTGTTTAGTACCCTGTGTAGTACCCTATCCCACACAAACTGAATAATTATCAGGCCAAAGATCCTGAGTGTGGCCACAAGGAGTTGATAAAACCTAAGAGATTTTGATTCTAAGACTTTGGAGAGAGCACACTCTTAGGCCTCAGGTTTTGACCACCGCCAACTTCTTGGGGTTTCGCTGTAATACAATTAAATAAACTTGAAGTGCTCTGGGCAAATTCCTGAAAATAGCTCTTGTGAGTGATAGGCAAAGTCCATTGATAAGCAAATCCTGCCTATATGTCATGAGCAGTAAAGAAAATCTTGGATTGAAGCAAAAATCACTCACTTATTTTCCCACTCCTAGTGTGCAGAACCTCACAACTAAATAGAACTTAGAAGCATTCAATTAGCAACTACAGCTGGTAACAGTCCGTTGTACCGGAGAAATGCATCCGGTGAAGCTTCATGCCCTCGGAACTCTACAAAGACCTGAAAATAACAGTCAATTTTAGAAACAAAAGAGGTAAAAAGAAATGCAGGTAACCCATGAGTAATCAATAAGATCTTAAGCTAGAGGTGGCATATTGTGTGAGCGAGTTTGAAAGCTTGCCAGAATGAGAGGGAATTAGCTTTGGGCTATGAAAATCAAACTTCACCCCATAGCAAGTTACAAAAGAGAGACTTAAAAATGCAAGTTTATCTTGCATCACCTCCAGAGGCGATTTTCCCCCTCCAACTGCAAGTACAGTCCTGAAACTTGTGACCCAATTCTTTAACAGCCTGTTGCAACACAAAATGAGTCAATTCTCAACAAGAGACATGAAAATTAACAAAATGATGTTCTTCCCTCGCAGGGATGAGTCAGGTCACTAGCTTTTCCAGGAACATTGCAAATTGTTGGGCAATTATGCACGCATCACCAAAGAGGAAAGTAGCAGAGGAAAATAGCATTTGTGATGGAAGACATGGCCCCATGACGATCAATGTGCTGGATGAGGTTAACCACAAGATTTATTCTCTCCACACATAAACTCCAGATAATAAAATGACCATGGAATATATCAGATAATCAAATTTGTGACTGAGCATGAAATAAACCATGACGATGGATTCAATTATTGCATCACCAAATAAACCTAAAAGCATAAATTTATATTTCAAGTAAGTGGTTCACTTGAAGCATGAATTTGACAAAACTTCAACAAAAATATTAGATGAAAACAAGCGAAGTGAACACAACTGGAACTCCCTTGACCTCAAACACACTATTTCTGTTAACAGATAGAACCAAATTTATTACAGCATAGCCATTATAGGATGTCATAAGAAAAAGAAGACCACCTTTTGACAGCAAATCTGAGTGCATCAACAGCATATGGAACAAATTCATCTACTCGTATATTTCCGCCAGAGGTAGGGAAAAACCACCTACTTAAGTATTTAGCTAACAAGGGACCAGGAATAAAAAAAACTATTAGACAAGTAGCAAATAACTCTGACAACTTTTGTATTAAATCCAACACTAACGGAAATGTACTTTACTGCTTGATAATGGATATTTAGCTTCCCCTGATTGAAAGTAGGAGCAAATCAATTTGGCTTATAATTCATTAAACTCATTCCAGATTATTTATTAGAAAACTGACTAGCACAAGGGATAAGGTGATATAAAAGGTCAGTCTAAGATGACTAAACAGTGCACAAGTGGTCAATTGAGGATTGAAAGAGTTGTTGCCCAATACTGCTTCAAAGTACGGTACAGGTTTACAGCCGTACCTGCTCATTATCCAATCCGACCTCCTCAAACACAGAGAAAGCATCATAGGCCAACACTTCTGCCCACTGAAATATCCACACAAAACAATAAAAAATAAACACATATTTACAGAACTGAATGCAAACAGAAAGGGAAAAGTTCACACTGTAGGTTATGCTGCAGTGCAGTCTAAATAAAATGGCCATTTGGTGAGGAAAACAATGTGAAATCTACCTTCAAAGAAATTACCATACCTAGGGATTTTGTCATGTAAAGCCTCTATATCTGCATAAATAACTCTTTCATGGAAATATACCTCACCATAAGTATCACAAAAATAGGATTGAGGAAAAATGCAGAAATCTAGCATCAGAGGCGGACAGACCAAATCCAAAAAAACTCTACTACCTGTACCACTTTAAAAAATGTACTCCCTCCTTTATACACATGTGGCCCCCCAAAACTATCCCCTCACTTTTACCTTTTCTCCCCCCCCCCCCCCCCCCCCCCCCCCCCCCCCCCCCCCCCCCCCCCCCCCAAAAAAAAAAAAAAACCAAAAAAAAAAAAAAATCTTTTGTTATAATCAAACATTAATTTTAATTTTGTTGTACAAGGTCAAAGTCAAAAAGAATAGTTTTGGGAACTATGAAGGAGGCAGCCGAAAAGTGTTTGGGGCAAAGGCTCTCTCCCTCTCATTCATTTAACTTATATTTTATTATAACCAGACAATTGTAGAAACCAAAAAGTATACTTTTAGGTTATGTACGTAAAGCAGCCCAAAAATAACTTTTGCTTTTGTTTTGGTCTCTCTCTCTCTCTCTTTCTCTCTTGGTTGCTCACTAAGAAAAGCCATGGCAAGAGTTGCCAAGCTCTGAACCAGGCTTCAGATTTGAGAGGTTTTCTATGGCCTATGTCTTCTCTCTCCTTACCTTCTTTTAATTTCATAGTTTTACTTGAATAACTGATACAATACTGACCTTTACATAATTTTAAACTAAGGGTTCTTTTTTTAATTTTGTTGTATATGACAGTTTGTGCATCTCCATGTTCTATATTTCTACAAATCAAAGAAATCAGAAAAATTGAAGTCTACAAGATCATTGAGGTACGCATATTTTTAATGATTTTATTATTGTTGCTGCTATTCTTTTTTATGTATATAACTTACATGTTTCTATTTTTTTGATAGAATACTTAAAAGTTGAAAATATATATATATATATATATATTATCTCTAATTTAAGTGAATTCTCATCATGTTGAATTTATTTGTTGGTGTTTCATTGATAAAAATTATTTTTTTATTCTTTAATAGTGTATTCTCATCATGTTGATAAGTTATTTTTTAGGGCATTTAATAGATCAAAAGTTCATAACATATGTTAATCAGGATGAAGAAACTCATAATCGATACCTTTTTAGGGAATTTAATAGAAGAAAATTCATAATATATGTTAATAATGAAACTTGTTAACAGTAAACTTTGTAACAACATAGAAGATGATTTTCTTGTAAATTATTTGGTCACATATATTGAGAAGGAAACTGCTCAAGACTGGATTCTATCATAGATGAATTCCATTGCATGAAAGAGCCTCGAGCTCAACTTAAGATGCCTAACTTGAGTTAATAAATTTGATGACTATTGTTGATTTTTGTGTTTAATGTAAATCTATGAGGAGGAATTTGGCATTTCTGTTTTTGATTAGTATCAAAAAAGTACTTAGGTAATCCTTTTTTTAATTCTTTTTGTTTTACATGGTTATCTCAATATTGACTAAAACTTTATGTGAATTTAATGGCATTTTTTTTGGTTTTCATGTTTATAGAAGTGGAATTTTTTAGTACAATATACAATAACTTTGCTAAGAATGAGAACTAGAATTTCAGTGTGAATTTTTAAAAGAGTATAGTTTTTTAAAAGTGTGCCACTGCTAGCATAGATATGTACTGAGGTCATTTTCTTCCAGTGTAAAAATTTCAATTTCCTAACATGGTTTAGTAACACGGTGACCCTAAATGATTTTTTTAAAAGGAAATTGAGGGTAATCAAATATTTCAGAAAAATATTTCGTCACCAAACTGTAATTCAGCTATTGGTGTTGTTACCACTAAACGTGCAAGTTGATGACACATATAAATCTGTGAGTTCCAGGTAAAAAGCAAAAAGAGCAGTGAGGAAAAACCAAAAAACATCACAAAAGAAACTATATAAATGCACAAATAGATTAACCAAACCTACTTGGTAACTGTAGTATCCAGCTGCATATTGATCTGACACAAAAAAAAAAAAATGTATTAAGTTATGGCTTGTCTATGAATAAAGGCAGATTCCAATAGTAAGTTAAACAAGTGAGCTAACCTGCAAATATATGACTAAAACTACAAAGAAATCTGTCCTCCAGCAGCAGTGGGATTACATGTGTCATTTTACCCACTCTTTGATCAATGTCATATATTGATTCTGGCCCTCCTGGAATATATTTTGAGTGAAGTTCCAAATCTACACTTGCATAACCTAGCTACAAAAAGAAAATGTTGGAACAACGTGACATTTAATCTGTTGAAAGAGTTGACGAGTGACTAAGAAATATCCTCAAATTTAAACAAAAAGAAAAGAACAAAAATAAATAAATAAATAAAAAGACAACATGGAGAAGTGATAAACCCAGGAAAAGCCCACTTCTGTGACAAATTAATTTCATCTATATCTGAGACAAGTTGTTGTAATGGATGAATTGTCACTCCAGATATAGCAATTACTTGATTTACCATCTTAGAACCTAAATTTGGTTGATGGGGTGTAAGGAGTGCTATCAGTACAGCACAATACTCCTAGCTCTGCGCAAAGTGTAATATTTATTCTTATTTTTCTCTCAGTAACAAGGGATTATAAACTGGCACAACCCACCACAACCAACTGTTTTAAGCCGAAATTTTCAACCCTCAAAAGTCAAAACTCTCAACAGCAAATGAACCAACAAGAATGTAAAAACATACAACCATCTGTTTCAACCCTTTGAGTTTCCAGCCTCAAAACTCTCATCTATGAATGAACCAAAAAAGATCACAAAATTATAGGAAGAGCCACATTTAAAGCTGGCTATGCTTACAGCAGCAAAGTTGAGGTCTATTTAACAGAGGAATGAAGAATTGGAAATCATTGCATCACCATAACCCAAATATACCATCTCCAAGAAGATTAAAGCCCAGCAATGATACCGGACAATAATTATGACGTTCTGAGGGAATGCTAAAACGAGCAGAGTGGAACTGGTTTGGAATCTAAAGCAATTATCTTGGAAAATATAACCATGATTCTTCTGACCTGATGAAGCAGAAGTGAACCAGCACAAAAAGTCCTTGCAGAAAGAATTTTTAAGCATAATTCTTCAGGGAGACTCTATCCAGTTTCATAGTGTTTGGCGATGCTCATTAAAGTATCTCTGCAAACGAAGGACGTTCACAACAGGGTGACATGGATGTGCGTATTGTGGACAAAAATTAAACACGAATTAACCGAATGAGATGGAGTTCTCCAAATAACATTGTTGAAGGGATGTGAATTGAACAGAAAATTCTAATGTTGCTTGCTATAGTTGAAAGATACAAATTTAACCACATTAAAATTTCAATAAATTTTTGAGGACTGGGATATCTCATGTGCTTTGCAGCTAGAAGTTGGTGGCGAATACTACTTGAATCACCACTGAAGGGGAGGGCCTATTAGATGGAAACCATGGAAATGGAATTTGCGTAATGTTAGTCTAACTAATTAGAAAGTTATGAAATGGACTAAAAAAGCCATTTATTCCATCTCACATTCAATAATTTGTTACACTGCTGCAGTTTAGTACTTGGCAAGTTGATGTTCATAACGATTGATAGCCACATAACCTAGAAGGAGAGGCAATCAAATCCTCAAAATGTTTAGGGTTAACGATGCACCTTCAAAAGAAATATAAGTCAGCGGAAGGTAACAAGCTCTATGCAACTAGTAAATAGTGGGAATATTGCTTTGTTGGCCTGTTTGTCATCAAAGAGTATGTTTCTTCTGCTGAAACCAAGTGAAAAAAACAAAAAAAAAATTCTGCTGGATTGTGAATCCAAGAAACCCAAAAATTCTTAACTACACTCCAAAAACCAAATTGTTTTTTAAATTCAAAATTTTTCCACTCCTCTTTAGATCATACTAAGGTGCTAAATAGACACATACGACAATTCATATTGATATGTACTGGAAGCAAATTCCCAAAAACAATCAAAATGTCCCAAAGATTCTTTGTAAACATAAATTTTTCTAAACGATCACTAAGTTAGAATAACTTCTACAAATTAATAACATCTTACTTATTAACCTATACAAGCAAACTTCCAACAATATCTTTCAACACCCAAAACACCACCATATTGACAACTTCTCAAGTAGTGCGACAAGGACAGGCTTAGGTTCAAGAACATTAACGCATGATGTCCTAAGTTTGGATTATCTATGCATTTAGATACCTGAAAATTTGTTATAACTTATATACCTACAACTTTTAAAAATATGGTTCTCTAGTATGTATTTTGTGGGTTTAAACTTAATTTGTACATGTTCTGTGTTCACCCTTTTCATGTCAATTTGAGTAAACATATCTACATAGGGATTTTTATAGTAGGTACATGGTTCCACCTGCCATGTGGTGAGCCATGTAGGCACCACCTTATGCCATGTCATAATCTCTACATATTTAGGTCTCACGTGTTAGCCTGATGATGTGACACTTGGACAATGGCATTTTGCATTTTTTTCTCCATGACCAAACCCTGAAGGTCGTGGCCTTGAGCCTAGGTCTTCAGGGACAATCTCAGAGAGGCACCTATGGCTCACTTCCCAAGATGCACTCGTCCCCTCCCTTACCAAGTCAATTGGTCCTCCACTAAATTGCATCTTCTATACCTCGTATTCTCTCAGCTCCAATGCAGTCCTAATGCTTTCACACTCGCTTTCACAGTCACATAGGCTCAGAGCAGGGCCTAGGGACCCTCTTGGGGTTGGTGCCGCAATCATGGGACATTTGAGTGCCACTTTGTGACCCTTGAGCGAGATCTTTGGGATCGTGTTAGTTGTTGTTAAAGTTAAAGTTAGGGTGCTCGTTCCCCTCTCCCTCGAGGGACTTATTACTCTTTAAATGGTCTGAGAGAGAGAGAGAGAGAGAGAGAGAGAGAGAGAGAGAATCTCCAAGTCATGATAACGATGTGGTGTGCTCCTAAGAAGCACAAAAATGACATGACGCAACGTAGCCACGCTGACATGACAATTCTCAAAAAGATTAGGACATGACACAGAAGGAACACGGTGACAAATAAATAAATATATTTATATGTATACATGAAAATAACAATTAACAACTATTTCTACTAATAGATTTATATTTATTATATAATTTATATCAAAATAATAAGATCTTATTTTCCATGAACAAAAAGTCTTAATGTCTATTTCAAAAAACTCTATTCATAAACAGATTGAAATTTTTAGGCTTTAGAATTCTTAAAATTAAATAGTTTAAATTGTTTTATTGAATAATTGGATCTTGTGATTTTCTTCAAAAACTTACAATGTGTTTCATGTATGTTCAAGCGATGGACACATGTGCCCCCCAAATGTCTAAAGCATTTTTAATACCAAAAAAAAAAAAACAAATAATACAACACATTTTGAAAAGTGTCTGACATGTGTTGAAGAATATACGACGAGTGTCAATTGTCATGTCAATGTCGAAATGACAACTTCTTAGAAGTTTTTGTGTTTCTTAGGTATACTCTATACCACCTCGTACTTGAGAACCATACCTAACCACCTCCATAGCCATAGTGACACTTTAGGATTTTGGCACCACCACCAATTGAGGTTCCTCTAACAACATATTGTCTAGCCAAGTGGCGGGAACCATTCCCTTAGACCTGATGCTTGGGTATGTGACTTTGGTACATCCAAATAAGCTGGTCTCCATGGTCTGACCCATCTATAAAGAGTGAACTTCATCCATCTTTGTGTCTAAGCAATATCCTCTAGCAGCATGGAGACTCCGGTTCACCATTTTAGACCTTCACTTCTATCACTCAGTCTCCCTCTTTCTCTTCCCCTATCCTAAGACCTTCTCATCTTTCAACCACTCCACCTCTATTGGTCCAGTATGTAACACAATTCTACAAGGGCTCCACAACCAATTTATTTAGCCTTTATCACCCACACCTAAGAAGCACAGATACAGACACGGGTACGGGTACGGGTACGGGTACGGATATGGACACAGAACACGACATTTTCAAAAAATAAGGACACAGATACGGCTGAGACACAGCAAAAAAAAAAAAAAATTATTTGCTATCTATATTAATGTGACATCTTCATAAAAAATAAGATGAAAACAACTAAACAAGTTCACAATTATAATATGATAGCTAACAAGTCAAGGATTTGAATAACTGGATATGGTGTTTTATGTTTTGGTGTTTTGAAGTTTGAAATCTATAAATTTGACTCCATTTAATACATATAAAAATAACATTTCAACCCTATTATATCACAAAACATGTCCAACTAAGGGATACGTGTGTCTCCAATCTGTCCGGGATGTGTCCATTGAAAAAAAATATTAATAAAAACACTGGACACGCCACTTGGCGTGTCCGACACGTTTCCTAATTTGTTCGAGGAGTATGTGTGTCCAACACGGATACGACACCTTAAATAGAGTGTCCATGCTTCCTAGACCCACACTATACATGGAATAACATCTTTAAATTCATTAGAGCCAAGTCTCAAGACAAAGATCAACGTCTATAAATGCTAGAGGGGAGCATTAATTGTGGTAGTGGTGATAAATGGGAGCGGTTCTCACATATGAAGGATTCAGACATCAACAATTTGTTTTTATGCTAAGTTACTAATTAAACCTCCTTAGGGATGATCCACTTTGCAAATGTGAATATGAAAGCACCACAGAGATGCTAAAATCATTTTATAAAGTCAGCTTCTCCTGAGTCATTACAAGCAGAACAACTAGTTGTGCAATCATTTATGTGAAACCAATAAAGACTCCATACGGTGGTGTTGTGCATCACTTATGTGAAACCAATATACATGCCATACTGGACCTTGCATAAAGGGGTTAACAAGTATGCAGTAATTTCCACGCAGACTTCAGTGTTAGGGATGCATAAAGGTTTCAACCCAATGTTGTGAGATCCACCAAGAAAGCATGCATATTGCACCAACACATGAATAACTTATAGCATATGACTAGATATCAATTGTAAATTGCTTGAGCCGTGAATAAAAAAGAAGAATCTGAGGAGAAAACTAGACATAAAGATGATAATAGAGACATTTATGCATATCTAACATTACCTTTGGTAACACCAATTTTCCATAACTGAGAAGGTAATTCAACAGCATCCCACTCTATCCCTTGATAACCAGAAACAAGACTTTCATCTTGTTTGGTTAGCATGTGCTGAAGCGCATGACCAAACTCATGGAAGACAGCCTCAACCTGCTTGTAGTCATCAATAAATATGAAGATGAAAATTTTACGTGATTCCTACTCAGAAAATCACAAACCTCCTAATTATCCAATAAATGATATATAACAAAAGTTATTTGTCTTAGAAATGAAAATCAGTCCTTAAAAACCGCCCCAAATTCAGAAGTATTAACCATTGAGAAAGAGTTCACTGCTAAAATATACCTCACGTATGGTCATACGGCTTGGCTTGTCCCCCACTGGTGGAGTTTGATTGCAAGCAATGTGGGCAACAGGCAACCTGGGAGATGTACCATCAAGCGAAACTGTACGACTCCAACCAACAACCACACCCATCCATGCTCCACCTTGTTTTTCTGATGGATGAGAATAAGGATCAAAATAGAAGTACGCTATTGGAATGCCTAAGCAATTTTTGACACAGTAGGATCTGAGATCTTTGTTCCAAACCTGGAAAGAATGAACCACATTGCTGGAATCAGATTGTTTGTGTCACTAGCAGACAAAAGCAAGCAATTGCAGAAAGTGGATAGATATTACAGGAGTCATGTAAAACCCCAACATTTTCAATATATATATACATATATTTAAAATTGGTGGTTCTAGAATTTTGAAGGTAATTGGGGTTTGATGAGTAATTATAATAAAGTGATAGGTGTGTAAATGATATTTTTATTTTACTTCATTTTATTTTATTTTTATTTTGGAAGACAAAGCCAACTTGTCTTATGTGTATCTATACATGCATATATGAATATATATGTCTAGTACACTTAGATATAAGTTAGTAGAGTTGTGGGAAAGTGGTGGAGTGTATGTGTGACACTTGACAATTGTGAAACACTAGGAGCAAGCAAGCCAACATTTGTGGAACTCTAGAAGCATGCAAACATAGGAGGAATAAATCAGCCATTTTTTTGTAGAGATACAAGTACGGTTAGAGAGAAAGAAAAGGGAAGAGAAGAAGAAAAGAAAAAGAAAAGGAAGAGAAGAGAGCAAGGGGTTTTGGCCAAGGCTAGGAAAAGGGGGAGACTTGTGCAAAGGAAAGCCAAGCAATCAAAGGTAAGTCTCCATGACTCTCTCATCTTAATTCAGAATATTGAAGGATAGAGTAGATGGTTGTCCATGGCCGGAATCATGGCCGGAGACCATGATTTTCGGCGAGGCATAAAAATGCCTCAAACTCATGAAACATAGAAACCCAACTAACCATCATTTTCCAACTATATAGGAGCTGGTATAAGGTGCCTTGAAGTTATGAATGTGTCTTAGGAAGGTCTAGACATTGAATGAAATAGCGAAACCTTGAATTTCAGATCTGTCCCAAAAATCTGGACAGAGCAGTCAACTTGGGAGGCTGTTTTGGAGGTCTAAACGATCTTCTGTGAAGAACCATAAAACACGAAGGTTGTAGAGCTCTTCGAGATACTCAATTTCGATTCAAGAAACACTAAAAAAAGTTAAGAAACGAGGGAGTTATGACCAACATAAGAACAGTGGTCAGATTTGGCCGAAAATGAAAAGAGGTAGGAGGTGAAGAGCACGGGCTTGGTGCGTGTCAGGTGCGTGCCACTCATTTCTGGGTTGGAATTTTTTTAAAATACAATAGATTAAAAATAAAAATTTTCAAGAAAAGTTTCATATTTTTCCAATATCCATAGCTATTTTTCATACATTTTAAAGCATAATATTCCGAAATAAATATTAAATAAACTTCAAAAATTCTGAAACTTTTGTGAGAACTTCCAGCACTTATACTAGCACTCTACATGATGAATGTCAGATTTTTCTAAGTATTTACAGATTAAATTATATTTTGTTTAGGAAAAAAAATAATAACCCTTGTTTTATCTTGAAAAATACTAGAATTTAAATTATTAGCAATTGAGGGTTGTGGTACATATGTATAGTACTTAGAGAATACTTAGAACTATTTTCATATTACCATAATTCGTTTTGCAATTATTAGCATTTTAAAGATAATTTCAAAGTTAATAAGGGCAAATAAATTATTTTAATATCAGAAAATTACTCAAAACTGTTATAATAATTTTTAGACACCAGAAACTTCATGATTATAATATTCTAATAACCTTACAACCTACCAATTATTTTAGGAATTTTTGAAGCCGAAGTGAGGAAGGAAATCATAACCGTTAGAATAAACAGCCTAAAAGGGCACTTTAGTCTCTTTACACATTTGACGAGTCAACTTAAGGTCCTTAGGTAGTCTTACACTAAACAAGGAGATACTTAAGTCGATGTTAACCAACAGTTGTATTTGACAGACTTGCACATAAACTGAGACGATCTCAATAAGCATACCTGAGTCAACTTGGGCTATCAGGTAGGGGGTACTAATCTAAAAATTTTTCATATGATTATTTTCCATTGGTATAAGTACTTGAAATTGAAATTACTTGGTGAATTCCAAAGCATGTTTGTCTTATTTTTCGTAGTGTTAATTTACTTATTTTCACATGAGATAGTAGAATGAACTGCCATGCTCTTAATACTAAGATATTGGAAAATGAAATTAATTTGGGTGGTGATGGTCCAGAGTCCAGACCGATGCGGGCTCGGTCGTAAGTCTAGACATATGCGGACTTGGTCCTAAGTCCAGACTGATGAGGGCTTGGTTCTGGTCCGGACCTTAAACGGGGTTAAAGAACCGTGCTACCCGGTTTAAGAATTGGTATGTAAAATGGGAAGATAAGGTGATTCCATGAACACAATAATGGAATTAGTAACCACTTATTGAATTAACATGATTTTGAGCTTTGCATGATATGTGCTAGAAATTGGACATATTGTATAATTTGATATCTTTTGGGTATTGCATCGCATGTCTTGATTTTTGAACTAAGTGCTTTTGCTTGCTATCTCAAACCTATTAAGTTTGCTACATAAAATTCTAAACGCGTTACTCATGGGATGGTACACCACTACTGGGCTTCACCGCTTACCCCGTTTTATGGGTAACATTTCAGATGGCAGGGCCGGAAACGTAATAGGAACATCGGTAGGACGGTCGGGACCTAAGTTGGATTTCGAGAAGGGTCGCACGTGAAACCTCCAAGATCAAGGCATCATTTATGCTAGCTACTTTCTTTTGAGTTTAATGGAACGTTAAAACAATGTAGATGTTCGGTTAAGTAGTGCTTAGACACTGCATGACTGTAACAAGATATTCTAATGATGTTTTAGTTTTACCTTGTCTTGGAGCTATTTTAGATATTTAACTTTGGATTGTTAGATTGTAGTACTTTGACCACTCATTGGTCCTCCTTTGGGAGTGTCAACGCTATCAAAGTAGGATTAATGAATGGTCTACGTTGCGCCACCTGAAAATCTCTAGGCATGGGAAATTCGGGGCGTGACAAGTTAGGCCATCAGCAGTTTCAATCTCAATATCGACGAGCATCTTTGAGAGGCTGAAAAGACCATCTATAACCTTTGGCAATGAGAAGAAAGGACGTAACTCTTCCTGTAGAAAAGAGATGCAAGAGGAAAAGCACTCAAACTTCTCTACAAAAAAATATATCCATTTAGGTTAAAGAAAGTAAGAAAAATCATAAATGATGGATGCAAATGAAGCTGACACTCCAATTTAAACAAAGGAATACCTATTTGATAATCCTTCATACACATACACCCACACACAAAGCAAATGAAAATCGCACTAAAATTGGTTTAAGAAAATTTCCAGTATAAAAAAATAAATTCATGTGCACAAAAAAAGATTTCAAAATTGTTAATTTTTTACTTAAAATAAAGCAGACTCAGAGCTTCTAAAACTCAACAATAATAATAAGAAAAGGAAGCAATAAGCAGCCCATATTGAGTCCATGTGAATAACCTCTCACTTCACCACCACCTCTAGGATTCAAACCCTGAGTGTGCATTCAAACAATCCCTGGACACCGAAACACAGGCTCTGAATTTTTTGGATAGAAATTTATTCCAGGATGCGCGAATATATGCATGTGTGGATTCTTTTCATGTTTCAATGAGAAACAACTACTAATATTATCGAGATCGATTACTTCTCCTGATGGCCTTATGTGCGTATAGTTAGTGGGAAACAAGTACCAAAGTATCAAGATAGCTTCTCCTTGCCTTGGTCTTTGCTCCATGCTAAATGATACTATTGTGAGTTGTGACTTGTGAGTTGTCAATATGCCTATAGAGTTGTGACTTCTTATGTGAATATAGTTAGTTGTGACAAACAAACTTCTGTGGACGAAAGGACAGGAAATGACTCCAGAAAAAGATGCATAAACTCGGGAATCACTTCAAGCACAGTAAAGATTGGCTGAAAATAAGAGAACTGATAAAAAGAAAAAGCCATCAGAAGCATAAAAGGTGCAAAGAGTTCACAACAACAATGTCGTGCAAAGTCAAGGTTCACATGGCAGCTAGAAAGAGCTATTAGTGCAGTAATTATCCTGGGGGACGCACCATTGCTGACACAAAACCCAATGTTCACTTCATCTCAATGAAAATGTGAGTCCAGGCCAAAATTTCTTTATGGTGCATTCATTATGACTTTGAAAAGGGAAGGTCAACCTTAGCACTAAAATTATTCGACTCAGCTTCTCCAAAGAAATTTTAGGTTTAAGTTGCTTCATTGTCTCAATTGATGTCTTTGAAAAGTTTTTGATCATCAGTCACCTACTAAGAAACAATATCCACCACACAGTATAAAAGGCCCCAAACAGGATAAGACTTAACGAAGCTCCCCAGGAATTTCTTTCTTTTTATTTTATATATATTTTTTCTATTTGTGTAGCTATTTATTGATTTATTTGGGTAAGGATAGGATTTCATTACACAGAGTTGAAGTGGTAAACAGTTATGTATCCTCACATTAGTCCAACCAAACATACTACCGCTCATTCTGTAATTACTAGTTGAATCTACAGAAATCAAAAGCAATCATTTTCTCCTCTATGATTTGGCACAAGTGACTCTCTTACCCTGTTAGCATTTTGCTGCTGAAGATAGCCAGCTTTAATTTGCTAACCTTATCCAAGTTTCCTGCAGAGGGAGTTTATCCCCCTTTGCAATTCACATGATATTTCTTTTACTAAGCTAGAAAATATATTGAGAGTGGGCCTACCTTACTTATGTTATACCTCGACTCTCGAAGTCTCTCACTCCAGAAGTTAATGTCCCAATGCGTCAATTCTTCAGCTTCTGCAGCATCTTGACTTTTAGCAAAATCTTTAAGGTCTTGCATGTCTGTGATAACCAGAAAAACAATCAGGAAAAAATTTGAACAGAGGTTTGTTGCTGCTGTGTGCTCATTGGCTCTTGGTTTTTTCTCCTGAAACTCCTCCAAAACCCCATCCCCCCTCCCTCCCCAACCAAACAAACAAATGAACATATATTTCTTGCCAGAGAAATGCATAGTTTTTTATTAGCCTTGAACTTCCTTTATTTTGTTGAAATTTTATCTGGCCATGAATGATTCTGTAACTAGAGCACCAACCAGAAATCATCCAAAATTCGTCACTCTGAAAATTTCTCAGCACATGACATATAGTAAAAGGAATAGTGACCTGTGTACACAGGATTTTTTTTATACAAAAGCTAACCGGACAACTTTTTTTTAATAAAAATATTAAGTCAACTATCAATAATGTTAACAAATTTTTTTTTCCTTAAGATAATACTGAAATGAAGAAATTTAATCAAATAAGATACTCTGAATGGTGATTTTGTGTGGTGTTTCCTCATGTAATGATAGCTCTGTAACTTAAATCCCAAATAAACTTACTAGCAGTTGCTGTGGACTCCATGAGGGATACAAAGAAATAATATATAAACAGGACTACATGAGTGATAGAAAATTTAGTGACATATCCAGAATTCTACCTTGAATTGCAGCATTCCAAGAAGCACTACAAAGCTTTTCAATAAGCTCTTCCGCTTTCTCCAAGGTAGCCATTTTCATTTCCATGCTTACCTGGGATACTCATTGACTCACATCCATAAGCTTCTGAAAAACACAAAGGAGTGTCGCCAAAATTCCTTATGTATTGTACCTCGGCAAAGTTATTATAGCCTAGAAGCTCTGCCTTCTCCAGCCTAAGTTCCAGAATTCGTTCAATCTTTGATGTGTTGCTCAGATCTCCATCAGAGGCACGGGCTACATAAGCATGATAAATTTCCTCTCATAAAGATCAGTTGTGAACATGCTGCAAAACTGAGCGATAGCTTGGACCATCCAATGTAAGAACCCATGGCCCATCTTCACCCATGGCCTTTTCATATCCCTGCTACGATCAAGGGCACTTGCTAAACATTAAGAGAGAATGAAGGTAGCTGTAAAGGAGTTATTGAAATAACTTAAATAATCACTACAAATGTGACATTGTATATGTGGTCTTTTTCCTTCTCTTTTTCTTGTTAAGTATTCTTCACTTGGGCTTTGAACATGCAATACCTTTGACACTGCCATTTGTGCAGCCACAGCGAGTGCAGTAGCAGGCAAACCTTCAATGTCTTTCTCATCTGTGATCAATTTTTCAAACTTCTTTGTGGCATCCAAAATATTCTCCTCAAACTTCTGGTAAAGTTTTTCCAAGTCCTGCAAATTGCCTCAGAGTGATAAGTAAAAATCCCAACCCAAAAAATGAGAACAATAGGCACTGCACCATCAACTTTTGTTCTATGATGTCAGTGATGTTAACAAATTACAAGAAATTTGCATTTCAGGACAGTTATATGTATAGAAAAGATCAACAAATTTCAAATTCAGAATTTTGTGCCATCTGCTGATCTATCTGTAAATTAGTAATTCAGTTAAACACTATGCTAAGAAGGTTCCTCCGACATCTGCAAAGTGCTGTACAAAAGACAGATGGGCTTTCCATTCCAAAACTTAGTTTCTGTGCATATTCATACTTCTTCTGTGATGCTTAACCTTGCTAATGCATTGTAATTCTTATTCAGTCATTTTCCCTAACAAAGTAGGAGAATCTATATGTAAATACAACACAGAAAAGTAACTCCATCTATATCGAAATGAAGTCTCTCACTTTGATCCACAAAAAGTTTCAGAAACTAATACTTTTGAAACCGAAGATCAACTGAAGAAACAAGTAGTGAAGCGGCCACTTAGCATTCCAATTTTATATATTTGCTGGAACAAGTTTCACATGCTTCCTCAGTGGCAGAACATGTGAATTACACAATGGGGGAGCGTGCCATGGCACCCCCCAGCTTTTGTGGGAACCCTCCTATATATTGTGTGTGATATATATACACATATATATGTAATTTCCCTGCAAAGATCTATTCCACGGTTCTACCAGCACCCCCCACAATTTAAAATCCTCCTTGAGGCCCTAACACAATAAAATATCAATATATTTATATAATGGAGTGTGGTGAAAATTTGATTTTCAAGTTTTGGCACCTCCAAAACAAAATCCTTGGTTCGCCCCTGATATTACTCCTTGAAGTTCATTTTTTAGTTTGTAAAGAAAAATAGAAGTAAAAAAGCAATAATAAAAAGATAAAAGCAAAAATCTATAATCCACTATTCGGATTGAACAGAACTGACAGAAGGTATGCCTACTGTCAGATGTACAATTCTCTTCTTCCTCATTTTTTATCTTCTTTTTCTAGTCATTAGGGGAAAGAGGGAGTGAGGGGAAAAGAAAGAGAGCAATTAGTACCTCACCTGCTGAATTTTGTTAAAAAGTTCTTTTTTATCATTTTCAAGAGAAACGCCATTAAGAAACTGACAACTCTTACCTAATCAAGAAAAAGAAGGCAATTATTCTAATGGAAACACCATGTGTCATGCTCAATGCAAGCCTCAATCTGTAATAGATAATATAGCAATATCTGCTAATACTGGAGCATCTTAAACTCATGCAAAAACAAAGAAGTTACATCAATTAGATTCTACTCCAAGCCTTAAATTGAAATTAAAGCTCGCATTTCCTTGTGCCTTATTTGTTTTCGCAATCTTATAAATTTCAAGTATGCAAGCCCAAAAACATAATGAGTAATTTGCTAGTAATCTGCATGATTTCTTGATTAAGATTTGGTTGACAAGTGAAGGCTTAGGAAATATTGAAGACCTGAGCTGAAGATGAGTCAAGAGCCATCAAGACATGTGACCTTTAAGTTGATGGGTAAAGTTAAGTGGGATTTAAGAGTTGTCAATGCTTGAGGTATCTTTGCTTGTTGTAGCATAGTATATAGGATCAAAATTCAATTAAAGTGTGATGTTTTGATTGGCATGGAAATGGAAACATTTTAGAAATATTCCGGAAACCTTTATATTAATGTAGTAAAATACAATCTTTTGTGTTATCTCAATTAAAATTGTAAAACATTTATAAGAAATTATAAATTCGTGTTGATACAACTTATTATTTTGGAATATATCGCTTGTGTTTGGTGCATTTCTCTATGTTCCAGTGTGTTCTGATGGAAACAATAGAATTTTGTTATTTCACAAGTGTTTCATTTCAGTCTCTTAGGAAAGGGAAATGTTTTGGCCGTTTCGATGGAAACAAATGAAAATTTTGTTCCTTTCCTAAGTATTTATTGGAATTAGGCTCTGTTAGTTTCAGAACAGAGGTTAAGACTGCATGTTTTGACTTGTTCAAGAGCCATTATGTTTCTTATATCGATTTCTCGTTTGATCCTAGCGAGAATTAGTTGCTGTTTGAAGAGTTGCGCCTATTGCAGAAATCAGCTGGGGTTTTAAGGCTTTTAGGTGCATCAAGAACGCATCAGCAGCTCCATTAATTGTTTGAACCCACTGTGGCTGATTTAGCTAAATTGCAACTGGAGAGGGTACAGTAAATTGCAGTTCTAGACCCCAATTCAAATTTCGATTTTTAATTGCTTTATATACCAATGAATTTAGAGTTGAATGTGGACTCCGTAGCACTCATATGCAAAAGATGCGCAACAATAACAATACAAAGGTTTTATTATGAGTCTATGACTAGAACATATCCCAATGTGAAGACTTCATTTATTTCATCCCAGTGTTGAAAATTCAACTTGAATCCAAATTCCACCCTACCAAAAGGCAGTCATAAGAGAAAACGTCTGCCTACCTTGGATCATTAACTATGCAATCATCAATTTGCAGCATGGTCCAGTAACCTGGTACAACCAAGCATGAATTTTATACTGTAAAGATGAGACACCCTGACCTTCCACTACACGTTTACGAGCATCACTCAACGTATCCCAATCCAAAGATTCTCGGATTGTTTTAAATGCATTACAAATGGGTTTGCTCTGGCCCAACCTCAGCTGAAACTCCACCTTCTCTGGCTGCAAAACAGACACAACACACATTACAGTCACTAACAAACACCATGTGCAGTCATCTAAAGAGACCAGTAAAGAAAAGGCACCTGAACTTCTTCAATGGCAGTACGGAGATCAGGCGAGTCCTTGACAGCATTCAGATGATTCACAATCCCCCAAACAACCGGTAGCCGGTCTGTAATCTTCTCCAATGGCACAACCAACTTTGGCCACGTCGGTTCCACTGTAGTCTCCAATTCAACCAAATCACTCTCCTGCAACTCCACCATTAGCACTTATCAAAACCCAAGAACATAAATATAAATATATGAATGTATTATATATGAATTGAGGAGTGCAAGATTGAGTTTACGAGTTTCTTCAACAAAGATCGGATAGCGGGGCGAACATGTTTTGCTTCGATAACATCATATGGAGGGAAATTAAATACCCCAACAAAGGATTGTCATCCGATGCCATTCCGATGGGTGATTCGAAGTCGAAGTTGAAAGATGTGCAAGAAGAAGATACAGGCGATCCATTATCTGCATAACCGGACAGGATAAGGAGAAAGAAAAATATGTAGAGAACGAAAGTGATTTTCTTGACTTTGAATGGATCAATTGCCAGCACATATTTGGCTTTTCCCAGAGAAATTACATCCGTCGCATGCTTTCCACTGTTGTACTTTGTCTGGCGAAATCCAAATTGGCCATGACAATAGCATCTGATAGATTTTTAAAAACACAACGTTATGACTGTCACTAATAGTCAACAACAAGATTCTAAGAATGTCGAGGTGGACGCAGGATCGCCAGAATAAATACATCGATTTTGTGATTTCTACCCAAAACGATGACAGCCACGCATAAGATGCTCAGTATAAGAATGTGTTTATATGTATGTATGTGTAAATATGTATATATGGTTACACATGTGATTGCTAAGATTGTATTATCCACTGTTAAGAGATTCCCATTCGATCGGAACGGAGACACACATGAGCTCAGTTGGAGCTCAGATTCGAAAATGGCGGTCGTAAAACCAGTTTCATCGTGGACTCCAAACCTCCTCCAGTTACCAGTTCACTGTCCATCGCCGGCGGCACACTGCCTTCTCTTCACCGGCTACTGCCTGTTCCCATCGCGATGGCCCTCGTCATCTCCTCATATCTTCTTCTCGCGGAAGAGCAAGGACTCTAGGTTTCCGATCTTGGTGAAACTCTCGCCTAGAGTCAAGTGCTTCACGAAATCAACGGAGGAGAGCCAGTGGAGCGAGTCCGAAACCCTAGCCAGCGACGGTGATGAAGCCAGAGATGATATCAAGGTCGAGCCTCATATTCACAATAATAACTCAGTTCAACAGCATTCTCGTCCGACCGGCTCGACGAGGATCACAACAGGCTCTTCAAGTGATTCTCTCACACTCGGAATTCGTGAGCCAGTTTATGAGGTCTAAAATATTTTTCTTTTGTTGCGGGAATTTAATTTCTATTTACTGCTGTTTTGCAATTTTGGAGTTATGGATGATTTTCTTTGAGGGTTGGTGATGTGCATGTTCTAGATTTTTAACTCAATCATTTGATATCTGATTGTTTCAAAACATACAATATAGGATAGTGAGGAATTCGAATGGATAATTGGGTTGTTAACCAACTATTCCAGCTTGTTTGGAATTTGAGGAAAGAAGGGGAAAAAAATTCAAAAAAATTTCCCTCCAATTTTCCTCCGTTTCCCTTCCTCAAGTTCCAAAGAGGTCCGAAGGAATTTTTACAGACAATTGACATTGTCTTAACAAATTTGTGATCACTGTGATGTAAGCTCTAAAATTATATAGGCATTATGCACATTAATATATTCAAAGTGATGCTTTGATCATCTACAATGGGGCCTGGCATGGGCTACAGCCATTCATCTGTTGCAACCATGGAGGCCTGCCATGATTGTTAGGGCTCACCTGTTGAACCCCCAATTATTATAGACCAATTAACAATGCCATGATTGGAATCAGTTCAGAAACCATTGAATTGTATGGATAAAATTCAGTGATGCTCTATTTCGGGTTGGAAACTATGAAGGAAAGGAAAATAAATTAGGGTGGATTTCGTTTTCCCTTTGTTTGGTGGTGTTGGAGAACAGTGAGGAATATATATATATATATATATGAAGGAGAAAAGGAAGCACTTTTGTATTTTTCAATGAATTCGTTCTTCCTTAAGAACTTAGTAAGGAATTGTAGAGCTTCATAGAATATAAAATCGAAATTCTTTGCAAGTGAATTCTTTTTTTATTTCATTTATTTTTCCTTTTTGCTTTTCGTTCTGCTTCCCTTTCCCTTCCTTTTTTGTCTTCCCTTGCTGTTTCTAAGAATTAAATGGAGCCTAAGGTTAAGTAAAAGTACGAGATCAGTAAAAAGCTAGGAAGCACGAACACTCTGTTGGAGGAGCCGTACCCATGTCGAACACCGACACTCATCGGACACTCGCGAATATATGTCGGACACTCCGTTTTACGTGTCTAATTTTTTATTTATTTATTTTTACATCGGACACTTCATGGACATGACTTGGACACACGTGTCTCATTTTGGACACTTAAGAAGACGGCGGGGGCTCAACTATAAATTTTAAAACTAATTGTTGGATTGAAGAAGAAGAAAAAAGAAGAAGAGACACAAATATGCTACTTATATTGGTGGTTAATTTGTTTTGAGTGTTCTTTATGGTTTTTATATGAGATGATGATGAATAGTTGATGAAGTGTTATGACATGTTAATGTTTTTTGTAGTTTATGACTTTTAGTATTATGTATTGATAGAACAATTTTTTTTGTTATTGATGTGTTTGTTTACTTTATCACTTTTGATGGAATGTAATTAACTAATTGTGAATGATTTGTTACCGGTTAAGTAGTGAAATATATTATTTTATTTATTTAATTGGTATTATCTTGTATATTTTTAACTTTTTTTTTGTAAAATATTTATATATATAACATATAAAAATATATTCTTTTGCCGTGTCTTGCCGTGTCGTGTCCTGCATTTTTTTAAAATTGCCATGTCAATGTGTCCGAAACGTATCATGTCCGACACTCATGTCCGTGTCCGTGCTTCTTAGGTAAAAAGCAAGAAAATAGAGATGTTTCTGGGAATAGAAGCAGCAATAATTCATATTAAGAAAAAAAAATTGTAATTCATTGTTGTTTCCTAACTATTCATAATGTATAGGAATTTTCACAAATGCGTGGCAATGTTTTGACAAATTTGTGATGTTTTTGGGACAATTCAGGAAACTGGGGAGTAGTTCAAGATGTTTCTTGCTGTAATTGTAAATCTACCGGACAGTCTTTATACCACTTTATGACTGTCTTTGAATTGTGCTATCTGTGGACCCATGGGTCGAATAAAGTTCAAAGTAATGCTTGGTAGAAATTTAAACCTTTGTAATTTAATAAATCCATCGAAGACATATTTAAAAATTGCAGTTTCTTGACTGAACAAGTACCTTGCGCAAAAGTTTTGGGGTTTTGATTAGCTGCATGAAGATGCAAGGGAGCTACTAGCAAGAATCTAGTGATGCAATCTAATCTCCCACAAAACTTTCTACTTCTTCTGGCAGCTATTCTTTTTGTTTTATCAATTTTGAAAACAATATATTACAATTAACAATTTAATCTCATTCAGAATCAACAATGTTATATGTTTGATATTGGATGAATATCCTCAAAAAGAAAAGTTGGGGAATTTGGAGTTTGCATTTGGTCATCTGCTTGCTTGTCAATATATAAAAATACCTATTCTGGTTTTTTTTTCTTTTTTTTCACATCTAATATATTATATGTATAGAGTTGGTGTTCTGTTTTATACATATCCATATGTGCATATATAGTGCCTCTGAAATATTTAGAGTTGGAGTTTTTCCGAATTAATATATTTAAGCATGTGCAAGAGGATGACTAGTAGAGTTTAATTCAAAAAAAGAAAAACCTTATGGTTGTACTTTATCATCCCCTTTGTGGCAATTGCAAGTTTAAGGCAGTCTTCATTTTTCTGGCTTACTGATAGTTTTACAATCATGGTATGAAACCTAATTCCTAAGTGTTAGCCATTTTGATTATCTGACACCTTTCTGTATGTAATAATGGCCGGCAGCTTATATGGTGTAGAGAGCCGTGCTATCATGAAACATGTTTTGAAAAATTAAATATGGAGAAATGATGATGTTAGGGTGGATAATCAGAAACCAGCATAACTAGCAAGGGCAGTGAGAGAAAACTCTCCCTAGGAGAGGATAAAATGTGTGGAGCCGATAGAATTTATTTTGCTGTTTGCTTTGATGTATGATGTCACTAGGGGGAGAATAATGATTTCCGAAGATGAACAATTCCGCTGAGGCTTTCAGTGATTTTTTTAATGACCTTCAAATTTTGAATCTGTACTGTGGATTTTTTGTTCCCCTTATTTGTTTTTTCTTGCCATAATGTCTTGAGTAATTATTTCTTACATGAATGTTGGTTTCCTGTAAAGGTGGTAGAAGTGAAGTCCAATGGGATGGTATCCACGAGGAAAATAAATAGACGGCACTTATTGAAGTCAAGTGGTGAGTTTCAGTTGATACATCTTCTCGACATATTTTACATTAATTAATACTTGCAAGAAATTGTTGCATGGAAGTTTATGAACTAATATAAACTTGACGTTCTAAACCCCCCACCCCCCCCCCCCCCCCCCCCCCTCCCTTCTCCCTTCTCTCTCTCTCTCTCTCTCTCTCTCTCTCTCTCTCTCTCTCTCTCTCTCGCGCACGCACACACACACATGCACACACACATTAATTAGTCCCTGACAAATGCCTCAAACTTCAGGTCTTCGTCCTCGAGATGTCCGGAGTGTTGATCCATCATTGTGGTTGACAAACTCAATGCCCTCTTTGCTGGTACTTATATGTTGCATTTTTTTTTTGTTTTTTTTTCTGTATTAATTTATTTGCATAACTTGTGCCATCTAACTGGGCTGTTTTCTACTATAATGCCCTTAAAAACTACTATTTTGGAGGAATTCCAGACTTTGGACCTGGCATTACAGTTGTAAATTAACATGTATTTGATTTTATCTCGCTAGAGTCCATAATATGGTTCCTATTTTTTTTTTTCTTTATACATGTACTAATGGTATACAGAAAATCGTTGTCAACTTTATTTTGTTTGAATTTCTTTGTAATGGATGTATTTGATGAGAGATTTCCATATCTATAAGCCTTGAATAAACTTCTCCAAAATTCACAAAACTGCTGATAGTGGCCAAACTTTTCCATTCATTCTAAGCAAATATTTTAATCTTATTCTAGTTAACAACTACTGTGTGGTTTTTGAATTCTGTTATAAGTAAAATTAAAGAGAATGCTTCTTTGTAATACTCCTTATGAACCTGCTCTTGAATGAGCTATGGCGTTGGCTTTTGTATTCATAAGGCTTTGTTTGCTTCATATTCTAATAAGCAGCAAGTGTTTTATTTACTCAAATGGATAATATGAATATTCTGGCATTAGGAAAACATTATTAGGACCCTACAAAGGTCATTGACGGTGGTAAAAAAAGGTATAATCTTGGGTTACTACTTTAACATAAACTGACTAATGTGGTTGGCTGTAATTTTTTTGGAAATTGGAGTTCATGCAGTGGCAGTTATTTATTATTTATGAGATGTCTAACTTCAATTAATATCTGAAGCACTGCACCTTGATTTTCTGGCCAAAACTCAAGTTTTAAAGATATGGTTTTCTGATTCCTATTTTAGGTCCGTGAACATGCTATCCTATTGAATTTGGGTTCATTACGTGCAATAGTGATGCAAGAGCATGTCTTCATATTCAACTACAACTGGTAATCCTTATCTACTTGAATAGTGCAAAATGTCCTATTTGAACTAACAATGATGAGCTGGTTGGATTTGTTGATTAACTGTAGTAAAGGAGGGAAAGCTTTTATAGATGCGCTGTTGCCTCGGTTAAATCCTAAAAACATGAATGGAGGGCCATCCATGTCATTTGAGCTCGAGGTTAGTTCAGTGCTACAAATTTCTTTTTGACATATTAGAAACTGAAGTTGTTTGGTGCCTGGGATTTTATCTTACCTATGTTTTGAATTTATTAATTCTGGGACTAACTCGTAGTGTTTACTTTTTACTTGACTAACAGTTACCCAAAAAAACTTCATCGTTACCCAGTATCACTTTACATTTCAAAGTAAACTTTTTCCTAAAAATCTTGCTTCTTTTGATCTTTCTGATCACTATTCTATGTGGTATTTGCTGCGTTATATTTAAGCCAGTGAACACAGTTCCAGGCCTACAGGTGCTTATGGAAATTGTTGTTGATTAAGACACTGCTACTCATTACTTATGCATGTGGTGTCTTAGTGGTGAAGTGAAGCTCCTGTTTTTATCAACTGTATAGCTTACTTTCATTCTTATTGCTTTTCAATTAAATCAATCCCATCTAACATCATATAGAATTTCATTACGAACATAGTATGCCGAAGCAATCAATAAAAACTTGAAGGCATTATAAACCTTGTGGCAATGTTGCTGTTTCCTTTTTTTGTGTGTGTGTGTGTGTGTGTGTTGCCATGTCTGTGTGGCCAAAAATATGGGTTAAGTTCTGCCTACGGCATAAACTTGTCTTCTAAATCTGAAGTTCAATACATTATTAAACAAGTTTGTTTATCTGGACGTTTGAAGAGATTTTCCATGTGCCATATTCAGGTTGTTGAAGCAGCCTTGCATTCAAGAATACAGAGACTGGAGAACAGGTTAATGGATTTAGAACCACGTGTGAGTATGGGAACATAGTGAGTACATGTATTTTTTATTTTTTAGCTTTTTTCAGCAAGAATCTATTTCGAGACCATACTCAACAGGGCCTTGGTGGTGAGCCTGCAGAATATCTGGGGAAATGGGGGCATTTTATGGTCTGTTAGTGCTAGTGGTGGTGACGTGTCTATACGTAATACAGTATTGAAAGATCTTTTAGTGTTGAAAAGGTCATTGTATATGTAATCTCTTTTGATATCTGTTTTATGATTAGAAGTGCCTCAAATGTAGGATATATAACAGGCCATCCCTCTCTCTCTCTCTCTCTCCCCCCCCCCCCCCCCCCCCCCCCCCCCCCCCCCCCCAAAAAAAAAAAAAAAAAAAAAAAACAAAAACAAAATAATTAATTACTGTTCTTCCATGAAAAGACTGAACTTTTATGTCGACAAGTAAAAATGATGTTAGGAAAAGCATCATGAGCTACATTCAGATTCTGATTCTGGAAACTTGTATATCAAGATTACCAACACATACACATGGATTTAGTACTCAAACCATGCACGCTTTTCCCAGCTTGAGTCTCATATGGGTAACAGAAAACAGCATGGTACCACATGCCAAATTTTGATTCTAGTGTCTTGTGTTTGTCTGTCACAATCAGTGTTCTGCTGTGTGCTTCAGGTCCAAGCTTTACTTGAGGTTTTACCAAACCGACTGACAGCTGACATATTGGAGCAACTTCGTATTAGCAAGCAGAGCTTGGTAAGGTTTAATTATGGTTTAAAATCAACAATCCAGTTACCTCTTGTTGATGACATTAGAAACTGTTGACCTGTAATTATGTTTGCGGAAGGTTGAACTGGGTTCAAGGGCAGGGGCTCTCAAACAAATGCTGCTTGATATTCTCGAGGACCCTGATGAAATCTGTCGCATCTGTATCATGGGAAGAAACTGCACTTTTAAGAAAGGAAACAATGGCATGGAATGCTCTGATCCCCTAGAAGAGCAGATTGCTGAGGGTGAGCATTTCTAAGTGTCTTCATTTTCACTCATGGTTATTTACATCTAGGAATAGCTGAGATTTAACATAGATCACTGTTGGATTTTAATTTGTCATTTTCAGAAGACAAGGAAGAAATTGAAATGCTTCTGGAGAACTATCTTCAAAGGTGATTTCCTAGTTCCATTTCAACTGCATGCACAGCATTTCTGGTGTCAGATGGTGTATTTATGCAGTAATTGGTTTTTTTATTTCTGCTTTTTCATTTGACTAATGTTTCTTTGGTTAAATGCGCTACATACATCTAAAGCAACATGTAAAGAATGTGAGAAAGTCATTTTGCCTGGTAGTTTTTTATGTCTGCTAGAGAAAAATTGAAGGTCAGCAAACAACAGGACTGCAAGTCCTTCATTAACTTGAGGAAGGGATCCTGTATGCATAGCAATAACCATAATAGTAGTAATTTGATTTAAGCAAATAACAACCGGTACTTCTAGAGATTGAGTCTCAATTGTCTGTGCTTGACATGTATATACAGCAAGATAGAGCCTCTAATCTGTCAACATCTTAATCATGCTACTTCCTCTTAAGGAAGTAACCCCTATCATCTTTCAAACTCTGTGTCTGTTGATATGGGTTGGTATGTGTTGGGTTCAATATACTTAAAAGTTTATTTCATTCCTTTTTTGTTTCCTAGATGTTAGTGTACAGGGGGGAAATATTTGTTTTTAGGTAGAGGACTTTGAAGCCAGGTCTGTCAAAAAACCTCAGGCACACTATGCTGGCTGAAGTTATCATTGCATTCCAAACATTTCATTTGACATAGGCCGCAGTGTATTGTTAAAAACAAGAACCTATGAAATCAACTAGTTTAACTTGAAGGGAACTATAATCGCTATATGAGGAAGTGCTTTATTCATCAAGTTTGATTGCACTAAATAAAATGAGGAGAACTTTCAAGAAGCTTCTAGACAGGGCATTAATCACCCATTATCTTCATGGAACAACTTCAAGGAAGCATTCTTTTGTTGTGTAGTTGTGTTTTGGAGTCTCATTGCTTCTTTTTAACTGCAGATGTGAATCTTGCCATGGTCAAGCAGAAAGGCTTCTCGATTCTGCAAAAGAAATGGAAGACTCAATTGCTGTCAACTTAAGGTCTGTATGAGCACATTTCTATAATTTTTCAGTTATATCAAAAAGAATCTGGTGAGTGAACCTTAACCCCATTGGCTTTTGAAAATGAATATTGCCAGACCAGGCTAATTAAAAATAAACATGAAAACTTAGATAAGGTGGGGGAAATGATGTGAGAGGGCGGGCAGAAACAATGACAATGACAACCACCACGACAACAAATGGAGAAAGTTCAGGTCTCCATTTCAGAGCATTATGGAAATTGCCACTAGAGAACTGTCACTGTGCCATGGACTAGGAGTCGCCATAGGCAGGCTGCCCTCTCTATCTTGTGTCACTCTCTGGCCTTAGCATGGATTACTCCAGCTTGATACCTATGTGAGTTTAGTGGCTTGGGCATGGCTTTGTTGGTAAACATTGATCTCAATTTTCAGCTCTGTTAAGGTTGTTTATATCGATTAGTAATTTATGAATGTTAGTTGAGCATATTCTATTTAGATCTACTCATAACAAAAACTTTTTAGAAATATCATAGAAATTAGTCTTGATTGAGCATTAAAATTATTGTATCTAGCTTTTGGCATATAGGTTTAGAGAACATGACTAAGAGAGCATAGCTAGCAGGCTGGCCCAATAGACACCCTACCTGTTGTTAGGATAGCAATCAAAATATTCAATTGTTCTTTGCTGGACTTACTCGTTTCCGATGCCAATAAGAGTCTATATGTGAACTATTAAATGGCAATCCTTTCTGTTTTACTTGTGCGTTTCCAATCCTTGATAATTTAGTGGATTTGGAACTTGGCTGGATGTTCAACAGCCATATCAGTGGGTTAAGATTATTTTCCACTAAATTTAAGCATTATCTTTCTTATCAGCTCTCGGAGGCTTGAGGTCAGCAGAGTGGAATTGCTCCTTCAAGTTGGGACATTCTGTGTGGCAGTTGGTGCTTTGGTTGCGGGTAATTCCTTCATATTAAAATTCAATAATAATTCGCTTTCAAATGTTTATGGTTTTAATTTTGGTGAATTCTTCATTGTTCGCAAGTTCGTAATTTTCTATGCTATTGCACAAGTCCAGCTTTGTGGGACATAACAAGAGTTGTTTGGGACTTGATTGTCGCCCCTTGTCTTTGTATTTCACATTTTTATAGGTCCCTTGGCCAATTTGGAGCATACATAAATCCGTTTTTGTTTTTCCTAATCCTAGGCTTGTGAACAAAAAGTTATTTTAATCAGTATAGAATGTCAATTTATCGAACCTGTCAACTTTGTCCAACTAGAGTTCAAATATATGGAAATGGGAACTAGAAGAAATAAATATGAACAAGAAATCTCTATTCAAATTGTATGCAGTTGAACAACTTAAAACAGCATTCCATAAAAGCAATGCTACTGGTAAATCACTGTATATGTCTAACAGAAAAATGACTTCAATATCACTTCAGTTTGAGCCTACTTGATAAGCAGAACAATTACTCAGCTTATGATTATGCTTCATTTGGTTGTTAAGAGTAGAGAGCAATTTTAAACCTCATGCAAAAGCCTTCAGTAAAAGAAAATTGGTCATTGAAAGGTTGAACTTAGAATCTAACTAGAATCAAACTAACAAAATGAAAAAAACTTAGATAATCTAATTGAAAGCTTTGATCAAGATATCAAAGCATAAGTTGTAAGCTAAAATACTTGCATTGCCAACATGAGAAAACAAAGATTGTGATTTTACCGAACAGCGGAGTTAAGGAGAGATCAATAAGAACATCACCATCGCCTCATCCTATTCGTACAATTAGTACTATCAAATGAGCCTGGGAGTTCCCCCAAAACACTTCAGTAGGGATGTTACCTGTTTGTGGAAAACAAGAGTCCCCAGTGAAGTGTTCAAGGGAACTCTACGGAACACCTGATTTTCACTCAGTCTTCTGTGTTTTGGCTGCTTGGGTCAGGTAATGCCTACCAGCCCTACTATTTGTAGTGGGTTGCTCTCTTTGCATTTAGTCCTAAAGCTGCACCAAGTTCGTTAGAAAGAGAGAGAACTCGATCAGATAAAGCTGAAAGGACTGAACCTAGTCGCGAATGTGGGTTACATAAAAGGTTGTTAGCCATAGTGTGGTCAGTGGCCATCTGCCCGCCTTTTTTTCTCTCTATGGCCTCTCTACTTTCTTTCATTTTCAGCTTTCTGATAGATACAAAGATACCTTCTTACCAGAAGCCTATTTTTTTTTTTTTTTCAACAATCAATTGCAAATCTGAAAGAGGCTTCTTATGGAAAGCCAAAGCCAATAGCAGCTTTGTGCCATGTTAATGGCAAATGCGATAGATAGCTATACTCGCATCTCATTCCTGACCACCTGTGAGATTGATAAAATTTGAATTTATCCATCTTACAGTTTATAAGTATAAAGTTGGTTAACACCACCTTTTAAGAAGGGGTTTTAGCTACCTTGAAGTCCTTAACCTAATATAGTACTGCACATGAAATGCATGATTCTATGATGTCATTGCTATGAAGTCGTGAAAAAAGTTGAAAAGGATAGGTCTTATAGAGATGAGAGGCCACAGAATGTAAAACATTATTCTCTACCCTTCACTTGGCACCCAATTCTGACCAGATTCAAGTCTTAACATAGAGCTAAATAACATTTCTCTCCTCTGCTACTACTTATAGAGGCCACCATTCTGAATTGAAGGAAGATGGAAAACCTTCACTATAAATTGCAGATGTGCCGTGCTAGGAAGCACGGACACACCGTTTAGGGTGCCGTTTGCGTGTCGGACACACCGCGGACACGGATACTCCTAGGACACGCCAAAATACGTGTCGGACACGCCAGGTGGCGTGTCCTCTTTTTTTTTTTTTTTTTTTTTTAAGCTGTGGACACGCCGGGGACATGGCTGGGACACGTCGAGGACACGGCTGGGACACGTTTAGGACACGGCAGGGGTTAAAGTGTAATTATGAAAATTTTTAAATGGGGTATATTTTTTAATTTTCTTAACTTCAATATAAAATGTACAAAATATCCCAAATCAAAACATTTCTTCTTCTTCTTCTTCACTGTCCAAATTGCTGCTACTATATTTTTTCTTTTTTCCTTCTTTTTTTGTTCTTATTTTTCTTATACACTGCCCTTTCTGCTGCTTGTTTCACTACTGCTTATGTTCAATGTGGGTACTGCCCTGCAAAATCAACTAAATAAATTAGTACTGCTTACCTGCCATTGCTATTTTTATTTTTTTTTGTGGAAGTTGGATGCTTGCTAGTTCATGCTTTAGATAGTAATGAATCTAATGATGTATTGGATGATAGTCTTCTTTAACTTGTGTTTTTATCTGTGCTTGATGGATGATGAATGAATTGATGACCTATTGTCTATTATATTGAGTATTGAATTTTTTAATATTTTTGGTTGTAGGTGAATGTTATATTTATAGACATGGAAAATAAAATATATAAAAATAATAATTTTTTGCCGTGTCCCCTCCGTATCTGTGTCCCCTATTTTTTAAAATTGCCGTGTCCCGTGTCCGTATCTGTGTCCGTGTCTGTATCCGTGCTTCTTAGGTGCCGTGCATTATTTTACCATGTAAGCACAAGAAGGTAAAGGAGGGTCTAGAGTTCCCTTGACCACTTCACTAGGACATTTTCAGATCCTCAAGGACCTCAACTGAGGGGTGGCCCTTCCCTACTGAAGTGTTTGGGGGAACTCTGGTTGCCATTTGACACCATTTAGCAAGAGAATAGGTGGGTGGTAAAAACCATTGTTTGTGCTGTTGTCCTACCTATAAGTATCACAATTGCTCATATTTGGTTTCTATGTTAATTTTCATTAGCTATTTGCAATTCTTGGTTTGATTAGAATGTGCTAGCTGTGTACCTGAGATATGATTTTGAAAACCCATGCAATTAAAATTGCTTTTGGACATAGGATTCCATATTGACAATTACCAAGGAGTTGTCAATCCTCCAATCTTCTTGTCTTCAACCACCTTTTTGAATTCAGAACTCTTGACAATTATCCATTCACTATGTGTACATTTCTTTGTACCTTACAATCGCATCACACGGACATCACACTTTCTTAGAAGTGTTCATGCTTTTTAGTGTTCTATCATATTTTATAGCTTGAATATGAATGGCAAAGAATATTTGTAAGTACCTCAAATTGTCAATAGTCATATTAATACTAATAAGTTAATAATACTGATAACATCGATGATATAGTAACAATTTCTTTTATATCTACAGATATTTCAACATTTAAAAGTTGATGATCAATTATTTCTTGCTAATCCTGTCTGTCGAATATTTTAGTGAAATAACAGCATGTTAGTAGATATGTAGTTTTGTAATTGCATTCAAGTCTAAGGCAATCACGTCCTTTCTTACTACCTTAACTCATGTCCTCCTTGAGCTTTTCTTGTTTTAGCACCCTTAACGTGGATCAAATCACTCCTTACAAATGCTTTCACATCGTCATAGCTTTCCCTCATTTTATCTTCAATTGGTTCTGACTAACTTTCCTCTAATGCCTTCATTTCTTTCTCTATCTTTTCTTGTAACACCACTCGTGGGTCTTAACATTTTTATTTCAACCGCACTTACCTTGTTAACATGTTTCTTATTTGCCTAATATTCTGTATCTTACATCAGAGTATTGAGAATTTATACTAAAAAACATGCTTTGTGTAATGGTTTTAGTATTTATTAATAAATTGGTTATTCTATTTTAATGAGAATTTGCGTGAAAAATGTTTGCATTGTGTTATTTATTTAATGATTATGCATGTGTGTCTTTTATTCTATATAGTAGATAATTTGGTATGTAGAGTACGACTTACACACGGAAGATCAGATCATCGGTTCTTATGGAATATAAGTTTATCGTTCACAGTCTTAGATGAAAATGGACACACCATCAGTAGGACTGTAGTACAAGGTTTTAATAGGTCTGTCTTGACTATGGGGAGCAGTATAGTTCAAACTCCTTGCACTAGTACACTTTGTGTGTATTGAACAGGACCGTGTTGAGGTAATTGTTTTTATACTGACTATATAAAACAATTAATACCTCATGATTATTATAAGTGTTTATGCTCTTAATCCTAATATAATAAATAGATATGTGTATGTAGTATTTATTGTTTTGATTCACAGAAGAGTGAGATTCTTTGTGGGTCAATAAACTCAGTGAGTTGGACAATAACATTACGTGTATGGTGAATATTTATTATTGATGGAATCCACGTCCCCGTATAGGGATTGATGATATCCCCTTGAGGAAGCTTATAAGTTTTGATTATGTCAAACTCTGCAGGTGAATTATGAATCCGACATATTAAATAAGTTAAGTGGAAGGTCTCAAGGAATTAAATAAGTCTATTAAATTTAATTGTCAGTAATTTAATTTAATAGACGGGTATTTGTAATCTTAACGTAGGGAGATAAATAAGCATTTAATAATATGGAGCTCGAAATATAATTTCTAGTACAACAGGGAGTGTAATTATAATTCGTTAGTGGTATAAATTATAATTTACGTAAATAAGGATTAATCATGGTTGGATTAAGAGTCCTTATTTGCGTAGGAAACCCTAGTTATACTAATTCTATGGTCCCTGTTGTAGTATATATATACGCGCTCTAAGAGCTACTAGGGTTACACTCTACACATAATTGAGAGATACACGTTTTTGTGAGGAAGAGAAACCCTATCCACTGCGAGCCCATTCTCTGTAGAGTAAGGCGTGTACGAGGAATACAGTAGAAGTCCGAAAGTTGAGTTCGAGCGGTTGCTTCGTGCTTAGTGCTAATTCTTGTTATTCGGGATCAAACCAGAGAGATCTCGAAGGTATAATTCTAATCACGTAGATTAGGCTATGCTAATCAGATTAAAATTTTTGGTAGTATGCGTATATACTATAGCCAAGTCATGAAAAATTCTGCAGTCCCCAACACATAGCACAGGCCTTATAGCAGTCCTCTTCTTCAATAGCTTGTCTAAATTGTCAAATTGCATAATGCCACTTCGTGGCTTCAATAATCATGGACGACCTGATAGTTCGAGGGCATTACATACAGCTTTGTTTGTTTATTTTTGTCAGCTTAGAATTCTATTATATTCTGCGCACTGAATGGAGTCATTACAAAAAAGAAAAATGGGTTATCCACTGCAATAGAGATGGTAAATTAAATGTGCATTTTCCATTTCTTGTAATTCTAGAAGTAATCCTCCAAACGAAGGACTGCACATTCTATAAAAACAAAGTGTCTCAGTTCTAATATTTGGATGATTTAATTTTCATGGACCATCCAAATTCATGCACAGAAATTAGTGTGTTCTTGAGCTCATGTTAAGAGTTTTTTTTTGTTTTTTTTGTGGTGCTGATTGCAGGTATATTTGGCATGAACTTGAAGTCATATCTTGAAGTACAGATGGTATTTTCTTTCGAATCTCTAAATACTCACCGCTCACTTCCTATTCATGCTGCTGATAGTCACATGCTCATGTTATCCTTGGCTCTCTTGTAGTTCGCATTTTGGCTCACAACAGCGGGGATAATTGTTGGCGCTGTTGTGGCATTTTTTCTGATGTATTCGTATCTCAGGGCAAGGAAAATACTATAAGCTTCAGAATAAATCAAGCGTAAGTTGCATCTCATCTCCTACTAGACAAACATTTTTTACTTTGTCATGCATTTTTAACTCTGTCCTTGACATCAACACAGCAATTTTTTTGTTCCGAGAACTAAAAAACCAAAAAACGACTAATAATCTCATCATTGACAGGTTGATGCTAGCACTGGTAGAACGCTAGTGTGCTCCCAACCACACAAGGGTCTTCGATTTGTCTCTGTAATATGATTATATAGAGCTGTTATTGAGTCAGATGTGTATAGACAGATCTTCGTTAATGGGTGTTTCACCATTTGCCTGAAGTTCGTATTCTTTTCCCGATTGCAAGGAGATGAGCAAGGGTCCCCTCGAGCCTGTGCTTGCTGAATTTCTGCCTGCGATGCCATTCCTGAAGAGGCCGCCAGTGGAAAAGCTTCTTAATATTATTGTTCGGTTTCATAATATATATTTTTGCCTTTTCTCGCAAATGTGCAATGGCATTAGGAAGGATATGCAGTGAAATTTACATGTGCTATCATGAACTATTGCAAAGATCTACGTGAATGTAGATACGCATGGCTGAGTCTGCAAAGATTTGATGGAGAGAGGACAGACCATAAACAAGTAGTGCAGTTATTTCTTGTCTCAATGAACAAAGCCACGGGCATTGGTGTTGGTTCAGGATAATCTCAGGAAATTAGATTTTGTTCTGTAGGTCACAGGCGCTGCAGTTGCACTGCTACAGGGCATTGAGGTAGTTTCAGTCTATCTGTAAGGATGAAATGACTCAGATGTGCCTCTAGGCCGAGCTCTAAACTGACTTCAACAGTCGCATGAACAAGTTTTGGCACTATAACCTACATTTGGTAGATTTAGCTTGTCTTCTTGTTTGATGGCTCTCTACCTTGACTGAAACCTTCACTGCTCCACATTTTTCAAGTAGAAAAACCATCAATGAAAAAGATGTATTGGTTCACATTCTGGAAAATTCAAAGGTCAGTTTAGGCTGTCACAATATACACACCACTACAGAGGAATTGCCTACCCTCAATTGCAAATTTAACACATCAAATTCAACTAAGATAGGATCGAAGAAGAGCAACTTAGAGTACAGCCTCATACAAGTCAAATACTTGAATTGTGTAAAAAAAATTTCTAAAAATCAGTAAGTAAATAAATAAAAACAATGCCACAATAGGAGGAACAGGGGGGAAAAAAGAATATCCAAATGACAAAAGAGAGAATGCCCTGCCACTAGCTCAGGCAGAAAAGAATAGAAGAAATACTCCAAATTGTACATTTCATATCCAACACATTTATCATAAAAAAAATGGCACCTATTTTCTAGTGAAATGTCCAGTACATGAACCACTCAAGCATGTAGAAAAACAGAGAAGGTGCATGTGTAAATTGTACAAACAAAAATATGAAGTTCCATTGAGGAACCTATGCTTAAGAAAGGTACCCTTCTGCACTTCAAGCAGGCTTGAAGAGGTAGTATTTTCCCATTAGCTTAGCAGATAGCTGGTTTTGAGCCACCATCCCAATTTCTCTCACACTAAGACAGTTACTTCCCAGTTCAAATCACCACAACTCAACATGCATCTCTCCAAAGAAATGAGAGAGGCAACATTCCTCACTAGGAGAAGAGAAGGGAAAAGCCGCAGTTGGGCAAAGCTGTTAAAGGAGAAGGTTGAATGCAGACACATGGGACAAAAACACAACGGCGTGATTGGTTAGTCATGCCTATTTTGGTAAGTCTGATGTAGAATTAGGCTCTTTTACTGGTTTTGAGACTCCATTAATGACCATATTCCCCACTCCGACCTCCATGGCCTCCCTGTCATCCTTCTCCCTCTTCTTCTCACAAATACCACTTTCTGTGACCTGGGGTTGAGAACCAGGCATAGAAGGCTCAAGAAGACGAGGGCCCACACTTATCCAGGGATGACTAAGGCATTGGGCTGCTGTTGGTCTTTTCTCAGGTACAAAATCAAGTATGGGAACAAGGAAATCAGCCATGTCATTTGCATCTTGCTCGCTAAACGCATATTTCTCCATAAGCACTTTACTGAGAGGCCAGAAACGCAGGCGACGGATGTGCCTCAAATCCCCATATCTGTTGAAGAAGTCCCGGGAATAGCGGCCACCTAAAGCAATCTGTGAGACATGTTTACAAGACAGTGGAATCGTGGGAGGACTACTTGGTAAGTGTAAATTATTTGGGGAATAATGCGCACAAAAACCAAGTAAATTGCTTTCAGCATGACATGCATAACATTCTTACCTTGCGTGGCATCATTCCAAGAAGCTCCATCATCAATGCCAAGTGATCCTGCGAAGTAGATGGAAATAATAAATGACAACTGAACTGAACTTGAAACACCAAGCATGTAATTGCAAGAATCAACTTACTGCCTGAAATAAACTAGGACCACAATATGGCTAGCCAAAAAACCACAATCTGATAATTTAGAGAAGCCTAATTGAAACTCACTCCTTACAAATTGAAGCCTCAAAACTACCGTCTTGATTAAAGAGACAAAACTAGCCCTCTTAATCCTCAGGAACCACTGAAAAGAGTCTAAATTTGTAACTGAAAAATATTCAACTTATTCTTCAAAAAATCTATTTTAAAATATTACTTAGCAAATCACAAGATGACTACTCATATATTACTTTTAGTATTGCTCATAAAACTAGTTCACAAAAGGAGTATGTTTAATAGCAAAATGATTCCTAGGATGAGGGAGAGGTACTGGAGTGGTGGTAGCAGTCAAATATGTGTCTTCTTGAGGTGATTGGGCTACTCCCAAGGTGTCCATCTCATTTGGGAAAGGCTTATGGAAGGCCATTCTAGTGGGTTGAGAGGATTTTATGGGGGCAGGTTAACTTGCTGGTGGGAGATGGGATGGGAGTCGAGTTTTGGAAATGAGCGGCAAGGGCATGAGCATTGAAATAGTCTGGTAGGTCAAAGAACCATAAAATTCAAAAGTACAAATTATATACAATTATGCCTAGAGCTGAAGTTGTCATCTTCTCAGACCTCCTTGAAAGACGGTTGCATTCTTCACCCCAATTTACATTAATAACAAATAACATTCAATGTTTTAGATAGTGTGCTCACGACTAACAGAATTTGCAGAAGCAGGAGAGGTTATCATCAGAGATTGCAGTTGATGAGCACTAAAAAGTTTTGCACATTAATAGATTATACACAACAATTTTTTAGCACAGATAGGATCTGGCTAAAAAGTAGTATCCCCAGACTATTCATGCAAGGCTTTGACCAAGTTGAATTAGTATCAACTATAACTCGCAGTCCTTGCAAAGATTTTTTCACTATTATATTTTTGTTTACTTTAATTACTTGTTTATACATGTATTATTAATATTATCATTGCAGCACCAATCATTGACAGAAGAGGTTAGGACACATCCTAATCAAGTTTTGGTTCTATGTAAGTCTTTTTATGTCCTTAATAGGTTAGTTTGATTCAACTATAGTTTTATTTACATTTTACTAGGATTTAGTAGTCCAAGAGCAATTTGGTAATTCATAGATATGTTGGATATGACTGTAGTAATGGTTCACGGGTCAAATTAGCGGTCAAGCAATGCTATTGGGACATTAAATGGAGTCTTTAGTATTTGGAGAGTAATTTTTATCAGTTGAAGTTTCTGTCTTGTTTTTGAGTCTTACTCCTAGTAGTACTAGGAAATGTCTAGCGGCCTACCAATGCATCTTTCTATTCACATGGACCTTGTTTACATTGGAAAGTGCATCGCCAAATTCACCACAGGTCTTGTGGAAAAGTGTTCAAACACAAAATACATAGCAGTTGTAAACTTTTATAATTTACATGCATATATGGCATACATTGCAGAATGATACTACATTCCCCTTTTGTGGTAAGATGACCGTATTGCCAGGGCGATTTATTATGAATGGACAAAATTGCCCTTCTAAGATTCTTCAAGGAATCTTGGCTGGAGAGCAATTTTGTCTATTCACAAAAAATTGCCTAGCAATAGAGCTGCCCTTTCTGTAACTACTTTATGTTTCATTCCATGAACACAGTATATGGGTTACTCCTCCTAATCCTTGGAAAAGAGTTACCAGTATATAAACAAATAATTCGTAAGTAGACTTTCATGAGATACCACCAGCTGTTAGCTCGTGTGGTCTCTCCTGCCGCCGCCAAAGGCAGATTTTTAAGGTTCAAGACCCCTCTTGGGACATAAGGTGTGTCTCTCACTTATCAATAAATAAATAAAGTTCATAACATATTCTTTTTCTCTAGCAGGTTTTACAGGTGAACACAGTTTAGAAGATAGGCTTTAGTTTTGGAGTTTATACACTCCTATTGTACAAAGGTTGCACCCCTCTTGGCACCTTTCAGGGATAAAGCCTTTACTCAACCAAAAAAGAAAAGTATCAAACTAACTATGCTGTTATTTCCATGTTCAAGCGAACACAGATGTTTTCTTAAATGTGTGTGTGTGTGTGTGTGTGTGTGTGTGTGTGTGTGTGTGTGTGTGTGTGTGAGAGAGAGAGAGAGAGAGAGAGAGAGAGAGAGAGAGAGAGAGAAAAGAGGTATTCTAAAAATACTGTAAACAAAATTATTGTTTATGCATGTCAAAATGAAGCATTACAACACAAATTGTTAACGACCCGAAGAATAATAATAATTTCCTCTTTACACCAAGAATTTAAAATACTCTAAAACAACTGAATAGGTTTTGTATCTATTCTTTTCTTTTCTATGTTACCATAATTCTTTCAAGAGGCTTCCTAATATTAAAAATTGGAAGCATTTTAGCTACTCCTAGAAGTCCAACTATATTTTAACCCTAAATTCTTAAGAGCCTTTCAAAAACTTATTTTGGTGGTTCGGAGTAGGAATTACAAGAAAAGGAATTTTTACAGTCGTCGAATTCAAAGGCTACCAGCTCGAACAAATCAGCTATAAATTGTGAATTGTGAGACTTTTACATGATTCACAAAGATTCATTAAGATCCTTTTCAAGATGAGATTTTACAAGGCAGATGAAATGAAAGGGCGTCAAAAAGAAAAAGAAAAAGAAAAAAACAGGGAAGGAACAAAAAAGGAAAGGAAACAAAACAAAACAAAACAAACTTGGAGGAATCAAACATGTAAAAGTGGTAATTACAATGCACAATTATGAACTAGTTCAAATTGGATTTTGAACTCCAAAGATAATTAATTAATTCAGCTAATCCAAAAACCACAGAAAGATTTTCATTCATACACTCCACTTCAACAGTAAGGAATGAAGTTCTAAAAAAGACTGCATTTTGTTTGTTACAAAGTGACGAGGCAGAAGCTGAGAAAATTAGTCATAAATACTCCACACCATATGAATTCAACAGATCTTATTATAGAGGATTAGACAACATTTCAGATTCCACTCCCCAAACTCCCCAGTGGCCTCACACTCACCAAGTTAGACTTAGGTATTGATGGAGTCGTCTCAAACCACCCCAAGTGCAGTTATTCTATATAAATGGAAGAAAAGGGCCATTAAAAAGCATCAAGTGACACGGTATGACTCTTTTAAAGTATGCTTCATATTGATTTGACATTGATCTTTTCCTCCAAAACTACACAATGCAAATTTTTAAGTCAAAAACCATATCTATGATCTCCTTACCAATTACATAAGGTAGCAGCAGTAAAAGCAAGTCCAAAACCACCACAAAGCAAGTCCCTTTTTCATATTGTTTACAAGAAATCATTAACAAGTCAACTTCCATAAATATTTCATCAGTTCCAAAACAATGGCTGATAGTAAATGGCCGGAATCATTTTTACCTTAAAGGTCCTTACTCGATGAAGTGTTTCGGAATTGTTGATTAGATTTACAAAAAGATCTAAAACAGCATTTACACAAAGAACATCCCTTACACTAAATATAAAATACCAAAAATGCGATCAAGATGACTTCTGAACACTTGATCAAGAAGTGAGATAAAAAAAAAACCATAGTTGACAAAAGAGGAAACGGAAGTTTGAAACGTGGTCGAAGAAAATTGTGGAAAATGGGAACGCTAGGTGATATAAAATTAAATAAGATATTTACAAGAAAATTTATTAAGAACCTTGCATAACAACTACGATTGGGAAACCTTCAGCATAGAAGGAGCAGCATAGCAGTGCTGTTTGTGACCTAAACATGTAATTCAACGAAATGGGCAAAACCACATTGGAAAATAGCTAGCCGGGAGATCAACTAAAAAAACAAAATACTTTTATGATGAAGTAAAATATTAATACTTTTATGATCAAGCAAAATATTAATACTACACTATCTATGAGAACTAATCAAAACAATTACATATTTTGTTGGGGAAAAAAAAGGTTTGAGAGCATGAAAAATATAAAAAAATTATGAGATATGAGTTTCCACAACATTTTTTAAGAGTTTCTGACAAGTTTCTTTAAATTATGTTAAAGTTTCATAAACTTCTCGGAAACTTTTCCTATAAGTTACCCTTAGAATTTTATGAGAGTTTCATCTCCATTCTAAAAGTGAGTTGCCGGGGAAGTAGGTTTCCTCTCTCAAAGAGTGTTTCTTGGTAACTACAAAAAAACCCATGTAAAAAGGCATCACACATCAGACCACTTAAAGCGCAGGGGATAACAGAGGATTGACTAAAGGAAGCAAGGAACCAAACACAACGAAAAAGGCAGATTATATTATGCAAAGTGCAAAAGCTATCATCATGAATATTTATTTGGGTAAATTCCACTTTGCACCCTTGCACTCAGCCCCACTTCAAAACCTCCATTTTAAATTGTAACAGTCAACCTCTTGGAGTTTTGGTCAAGTCCCACTTTTGTCCTTTTGTTAGCTACCGTTCCCTTACCAAACGGAAAATGATCACGTGGGCCTCACATGTGAAATTTTTAATAGCAATATAGAAAATTTCCAAAATTATGATGTATTGACATCCCAAATTTTCTATTGGCACCCCCCACTTTTTGTACAATAAAACTAAAGGGATACCAATCTAATAGATTCTTTTCTGAAATTATATATACATCCTACATAAAGAAATATTGTACAAAAACTAGAGGGTGCCAATATAAAAAGCAGGGTATCAATACATAATTTTGCTAAAACACTACGTATATCACTATATATAATGTTATTATACAAAAAATTTAGATGGGTTAAAAATTTAGAACTCACAATCTTTTAAATTTAATGGGTTCAAAATTATGTACTAATACTCTGATTTTGGTATTGGCACCCCCTAGTTTTTGTACAATATTCCTTTATGTAGGATGTATATATAATTTCATAAAAGAGTCTATTTGATTGATATCCCTATAGTTTAAAACTAAAGCCCTAACCTAATATAATATTAAATTTTTATATAGTGGACCATAAGACTAATTCATTTAATACTATGAAAATACCTATATATAATGTTATTGTACAAAAAGTGGGGATAGCCAATAGAAAATTTGGGATGTCACTACAGCATAATTTTACAAAATTCCTATATTGTCCTTAAAAATTTCACATGTGAGGCTCACGTGACCATTTTCCGTTTGGTAAGAAAACGGTAGCTAACAAAAAGATCAAAGTAGTACTTGACCAAAACTCCAAAGGGTTGACTATTACAATTTAAAGGTGAGGTCCTGAAGTGGGACTGAGGACAAAGTGAAAGCATGCAAAGTGAAATTTATCCTATTTATCTTTTCTACTTAAAGCTTGAAACAGTCATTTGTCCAAAGGTAGCATAGGCTTGTTCTGCATAAACAAAGATCTAAAGAAGTGAGAGCATTTCAACATAGAAATTTCAAGACACAGGTTCCATAATCTTCTCTTTTCTTACATGGTGTACATGTATGTATGCACTTATGTAAAATGTACAAAAATGAAGAACATCAGGGACTTTCCATAACCCATCTATGCGCTCATTAATTTTTCTCCATACAGAATATATATGTTACAATGCCCTGTATTATTATCAGTTACTGGTTCTCTATGTTTGTGGATAATTTTACACGCATGAATACATGCACATATAGAAAAATAAATAAGCACACAGCTGCAAAAACATTCCTTGCAGCCCGCAAAAACAAGACTATCAGGCTGCAAAACCGTTCCTTGCAGCCCACAAAATCAAGACTATCCCCTATGTTCACAATCAAAAGCATTTAATTGTACCAAAATTCTTTGCATTTTATCAATTCAGAGTCAGCGTGTCATTTGACACACAAAAAAAAAAAGAAAAAAAGTGAAGCAAAAATCTATCTTTCATGAAGAAGTTATATGAAGGCACAAACATGAAAATTGTATAAGACAGCCTGTAAGCAGCATGTGCTGAAACAGTAGGCAAAATGAGAACATTGCGATGGAGGAGCCCCAATGCTAGAAAAGATAAGACAAGAAATTACTTAGATTGTCAGAAGCTAAAGGCAGCACCAATGTGAGTATAAATAAACAAAGGTTAGCATAAAGGATTTTTTCATGAGCAAGAATACCAATGAATCCAGATTACGTAGGCTCAATTGATTCAAGCTAAGTTGCTTTTATGACTAGGGCAAGAACCAAAAAGAGCATAAATTGAAGCAAGGTGGAGAAGGAAATATCAGATATTATGTTAAGATTTGACAGCTAATTTGAACCTAAATAGAGCTGATGTGCAAAGGAATTGTGCAGCCAATGCATTGGAATTTAAGGACGCTTGTAAAAGTGCTGGAATTGTTATGGCATTCAAAAGGAAAGGGCATACTTACATATCTAATACTTTAAGGCTTTTTAGAGCATTATTGAAATGTCATTGTCAACATTAGCGGATATAAGGCTCAGTAATGCAAAAGTGCATGAATGAAATCCCAAACCTGCATATATGAATAAGACGGAGCTGCACAATTATGCATAACAAATTCATAATCATTTCCAACCCGCGAGGGAGAACCTTGATTTCCAGGGAGAAAGATCTTTGCAGGCCATACTATCACTTGAGAATACTCTTTAAACGACCAACTAGAAACGGATGAACCAGACAAAAACGCAAGCAAGTGAAACAAGATGGTTCAACATAACACTCCGTTCACTCTAAAATTGGGTCCTAACATAGTTCTAGACCACAACTGGTTCTACATGAATTGTGCTGGCTAATGAGGTGAGGCGAAAATCACAACAGGCATCCTGCGATGGATATCTTTCTGAGGAACAAATGGACAGATTCGGTCAACAAAATTGTCCAAGTGAAATTTGAAAGTGATAATTGCAAGAGTAAAATTGATTCAGAAACCTAACCAATAGAATTGAAATGAGAGAGAACAAAAACAAAGAGATAGCCACCAAAGTCAGTAGATTAATTGTTTACTGAATTACTGGTTAAATCCACAACATACAACATTACATTTTTAAGAAAAAAGCATTTTGAAAAGAGGTCATATAATCAGTAATCTACATATTTGCTTTTGTTGTTTGGATTAATAAACAATTTATTTTCTGATCACAAGAAGGGGATATGAAATCTTGAGAGAATATAGATGAGTACGAAGAAGCTTAATCGCGGGGGGGGAAGTGAAACAAGTAAACAAATTTAAAATGGATGACAAAACTGATCGTGGTGATTGGTATTCAGTGGGTGATGTCAGCCTCAGTTATTCAATTACTAGCTTGCTGGGATGGAGGTTGGAGGAGGAAAAGAAAGAAGAAAGCTTGGAGGGTGGAGCCTTTATGCATCATGTGGTGTTCGTGAGAAGAAAGAAATAAACACACTTGTAAAGATTCTGAGATGCCGGCACACAAACTTAAAAGTTCTTTGATGCACAGTTTATTTTCGGTGTAAAGGAAATCTTTGTGAATCCTTTGTTGCTTGGTTAATTTCATAGAGGAGCCTAATTTCCATGTTGAGCTCTAGTGTCTCTGTTTAGTTTTTTGTAAAGACCCTTTACGCGGTTTCTGTTAATACAAATCTTACATATTAAAAAAAAGTGAAGTCAACATAAAAATGAAGATGTAACAATGACTTAACGAAATGCATATATGTACCAAAACAATGCAAGCTTGTGATTTAAGCTGCTTGAAAGGAAACAACATATTTTCTCATAGCCAGAAACCATCAAATCACCCAGTCCTAAACACCCAGTTAAACTAACATTCTTCACAGGTCAGTGTGATCAAAAAGCATCCCGTAGGATTCAAAAGATGGCCTACAGTTTGCTTATTTCTCACATGCAAAAACATTCAAGAGGTACACAAAAGTTAAAATGGATTGTTCAGAAATCCTAACTAATAGCATGAATGTTTGAATGGATAACAGAGCAAGAAAATTTAAGAACAGTGTGTAGATACCTCATCCCTGTCATAGTTGTCCCCAGTATGAGGATCAAAGAGGACATCACCAGTGGCCAACTCAAAAAATATGCAGGCAAAGGACCACAGATCAGCTGAAGTTGAGTATTTAGAACCAAGGAGAACCTCCGGACACCTGTACTGTCTTGTCTGGACATCACTAGTAAATTGTTTATAAGTCCAACAAGCATTCCCAAAATCAACCAATTTGCACTTGAGGTCAACCTCAGCCAAAAGCTTTTGCCTTGTGGAACGACTCCCTCTCCTACGACCCTGATTTCCAGAGGGTGCACCCTTTATTCCATCAATGTTTGCTGGATTATCTTTTCTAGTTGCACTGCTGGTTTGTTCTTCATGAGAAACCCCATTATTATCATCATTGTGAGAATCTTCAGAACCAGGTGTTTCACCATCCGGCTCAATTTCCTCAGAAGCTTCCTTCCCAACACAATTTTGAGCGGCCCGCTTAGCCTTTTTCCTGATTTTCTTTTTCTGATTCCTTGACAGGTCGCCTTTCAAGCTCTTAACATCTTTGGAAGCCCCAGATTCGGGAGCAATCTTATCTTTACTAGTTGGAAGGACAAGAGGTTTGCCCGACTTCCTCGGATCTTTAGCCGGATCAATCATATAACAAAGCAATATATTCTCTGGTTTCAAATCAGTATGTATAATTGAAAGCTGGCGGTGCAAGTAATCCAGTCCAACCAAAATATGGAAACAAATTTCTTTAACCATGTGAAGAGGCATCCCTCGATAGTCCGAATACTTTATAAGGGACAAAAGATTGTCACCCAAGTACTCAAAAACCATGCAAACATGCTGCCCATTGGGCCCTGAATGCTTAAAGTGATCCAAAAGCTTCACAACACACTTCTTGTCATCTGGATCTCCCTCAGCAATCTGTTTTAGGATCGTTATCTCGTCCATTGCTGCCTCAGTATAATGCTGAGCGCTCTTTTGTACTTTTAAGGCCGCATATCTCTACGAAAAATATTTTTTGTGGTTTCAAATCGTTAAAGGGCGGCAGTAAATGGCAGTTGCCCAATTCTAATAAGAAAAAAACAAATTACAAAAAATACACCTTATCAACTACACACACTCAGAGGGCAGTCTGAAGCAATTTACATAAGTTTTCTACAAACGAAAGTACATTATGTCATTCTTTTTCATAAATTTGCAAAGAATGGGAGAATCCACAAAAGAAGTGAACGGAAGGGATAGGAGCCTAGGAGGAGCTACGAGTTGGGAACAAATAATTTTCCATTTTTATATAAATTATTTACTAAATCAAGCTCAATGGAAACAAATAAAGTACACGTTCTTTTCACATATGCAGCAGAGAATTAGTAAATCTGCATGCGAGAGTAAGCTATCAACATTTCCGTGAATACACTTGGAGATATAAAAAAAGAGGAGGGGGGAGGGTCAGAAACATACAGATTTATGAGTGTCCCAAGCCAGCCAAACAGTGGAGAAATGTCCCCAACCGAGCTTGCTCTGCACAACATAGCGTCCATGCTTGAAGGTATCACCAATTCGGACAGCATGGTATCCCCCACGCCTGTAGTCCTCTGTCCCTTCGTCCTCCGATGAGTAGTCGCTCGTCTCGCTCCGATCACCGTCGCGGTCGTCCGCCATTGATGAACCAGAGACGGAGACCAAGAACAAGAACACAACTCTGACGAATCGAAGCTCGAATTGGCCGGTTTTGGATGGAATCGGTGGTTGCTATCTGTTGAATCTGAAAGTGGAACCCAACAGAAGAGTGAGACTGAGAAATTAGGGTTTCTGAGTGGGAAAAGAGTCTCTATTTATCGCTATCTTATTTATCTGCGAGGCTGTCTTGCCGGGAAATTAAAGAAATGAATTATGACGAAAATGATAGCACTGACCACTGAGATCCGCATAAATACTTGTGTCAGTAAAAATATGAAATCTATTAGCCACGCGCGGAAAGCGCGTGCTTAATCGGTCCGGTTGTTCGGGCATTACGCAGATCAAAAGCAGGAGGCGCGTCAAGACTAACATAAAATAAGTAAAACATTTGCTTTAGCCCTTAATTTTTTAAGGTTTTAAATTTGAAAACACAGTACATGCAATAGTTAAGCACTTAAGCCCTATACAATTTGATATATATATATTTATAAAAAAAAGGTCCCAGTCTAAATAGAAAAAGGCCCACAAAAAAATCCAGTTGATATAAGAAAAAAGACCCATAAAAATAATTAGAAAACCCAGTTCAAATGAGACAAAAAAAAAAACCCATAAAAGAAAAAGAAAAAAAAACTATATTAGTTAACTTGAAAAGGAAAAAAAAAAAAAGAAGAAAAACTACTTACAATTTTTCAGTACAAAATGAAGGTCAAAAGTGTAACTATTTTTCTTTGTACAACCTCACAAAATTCCGTCTCTAGTACAGACACATTTTCAAAATAAAATACAAAATTTTAAATCTTGCAAATAATATAATCAAATGGCTTATTGAGGTAAATTTTTTAATTTTGTATAGATTGATCTTTGTTTGATTTTTCTCTTGTCAAAATATATACAATTTCTATTTAATTTTTTGAGCTATCTGCATATGTATGAAATATTATTTTATCTGCCAAAGAATAATTTTTTATTATGTTGTTTGAGATGTTAAATTAAACAAAGTGTAATTGTTTTTTTAATTGCTTTTGGGTTATTTACAGGTAGCTGCTAAAGTGAAAAATCAAAAATTATTTTTTATTATGCTGGTTGGGTCAATTTTAATTCGGTGAAAACAATGAAAATTTTTGTATATAATTTGCATTATGTTACTTGGGTCATTGATGACTATATGAATTAACTACATTTGTTACCTAAACTTGAGTATATTAATTAATAATTTTTGCATCTTAAAAAATGAGAAGAATAAATTTTAAACAATAAAATTTTCACCGACATTAAAAAATGCAAAAAGCCTTAACTTTTATCTTAAAATTTTTTATTTAAAGTTGTTGCTTTATGCCTTAAATTGTCTTAAGCTGGCTTTGTTTATAGTTTGTCCTTATCTTCACTAGACTACCCTTGGGTTGGTGAAAGTGTTCATCATGCCTTCATGATTCGATGGTTGTTATTGGCAAATTTTGTTTTAATTATTTTGTTCATTTGTATAAAAAATTATATTTTGGTAAAACTTTAAGGCAAATGCTAATATGTGCCATAATAGCACATGTTAATGAGAAAATTAATGTAACAATCTTTCATCGAAAAACGAAGAATTAACTATTTAGCTTTAATGAAATTTTAAATAGTGTAATTAATGAGGTTGTTGGTATATTGTCAATATTTATATATATTTTTTTACTTTGAACGCCAGATATACCTCTACTAATTTTACATATCTTTTTAATTATTTTAATTAGGAATAATACAAAATTATTTAGTAAAAAAAATTAAGATAACTAAATTAAATTGGCACTATTACATACCACTATTTTCCTACACACAAATCCCTGAAAATTTCATAGGTAATCAAAGACAAAAAATATTGATAAATAATAAAATAATTAGGTAAATAGAAAAATTAAAAGTCATGCATTATTTATATATATGTAAATTTGTTTTTAAGATAAATACTAAAGGAGTTGTATAATTTTGAATTTATTGTTAAGTTTTATACAAATATTGAATTTAAAATATTTTATTTATTAATATTGATAATGTCTCAAGAATATTTTTGACAAATAACAAGAGTTTGAATTTCAAATGTCTTCACCAATTTGGTGGTTGCATTGAAACATGAAGGCATTTATATCATAATTTATCTCATTTATAACTATTAAACAAATATCTTTCTTGTAGTTTGTAATTTGTATGAAATTTATTACATTAATTAATCTTTAACACGTGCCCTTAGCAAGATCCAAAATTTAATTAAAAAAAGGTTAATTGAATCGGTCAAGAATTCAATTCTTGATCCAATCTATACACTCCGTTGGTCAAGTCCACATTGCATCTTTTCTAAATTGGAGAAGTAAATATAATAATTTTAGTCAACGCCGTCAATTTCAGTCAAAGCCGATTTATTTATTAACTTACAATCCAAATTATGGAATTCGCCCTTGGGATTTTGATAAAATTATTTACTAATGCATAATTATTTGGTATTTAAAGTTTAACAATTGTGAAAAAATAAGTTCTAATTTTGGATGGGTCTTTGTTAGCCGTTGCCACTCTAGATTAAAGAGTTTCGTTTTATCACAAGATGCTAAATATAAGTAACAGGTCATAAAATTTTATCTGAAAGCGTATGAAACCATAATAAATATATATGTTTTAGTTTTGAACTTTAGCCATTTTTTTTTATCACGTTATTATATAAATAAGAATAATAAAAAAAAGAAGATGATTATGTTTTTCTTGGAAGGCGCCCCTGTTATTCATGGCCGCTAATTTTTCTTAAAATGGAGCATAAAATGATCAATAAACGCACGTTGAATATACATTTGTCTTTGAAACACAGCTACATTACAATTTGGGTAACTATGTTGAGGGAGTCATTTGACTTACGCACAATGTACATATTTTTTGGTTCATTATTATAGTTGAGAAATAAATTGTTCTTATTTTTAAAAATTATGTTACACTTTGGAGAAAAAATTGTGTAGATTTGGAAAAATTATTTATTTTAACTACTGATAAAATACAACTTTGGTAAATGATATCTCAATAATAACTGTGACTAGATGAACATAATTATATCTAATTGATAGTTTTATTTTAGACTCAATTATCACACAAAATTCTAATATTTATGATTTTTTTTTTTTTTACTTGGCGTTAGGGTTGGAATTTGGGCAGGGTGAATCAAAACTCCATTATGACTAGAGGCGCATTGGTTTGAGCTCAGCCTGATATTGGACCTAAAAGCAAATTCCAAGCCAACCTCATTTGTCCTAAACGATTTTCTAACAAAATATTTGTCACAAATTGAGCACAAATAATGTGACAATAAAACTAGTTTGTGTGTTTTTATTGATTAAAACTCACGTGCTTAAATATTGTAAGTAATTTTTTTTTCAGAAACAAGGTTACATAACATAGAATATAAATATATATCATAGATGAAATTATATAAATATGATTTGTACATATTTCGGCCAGGTTTGAAACAAAATTTCAAGCTAGTCCATGACTCCATTAAAATTATTGGGTTAAAAAAAATTCTCAAATTCGATAATAAATGCTTTTTTATAATTTCAGGTCTTATAAATAGTCGACGGACGTAATAGGCCGTTTGCGGGTCTATTTTGCTCCCACCTCTACCCCTATTTCAAGAGAGCAAAAACAAGATAATGCAAAACATCAATTTATAATGCATTGGCAATATATGATGGCCAAATGAGAACATTATCTTATATATAAGCTTAAGTACTTATTTTAAAATGATAATAGTGAATTGTAAGTAATTTTATTTCTTGCGTCAAATGAGCTTACATTGTATACTTCTTTATTTGTTTATTTTGTAATAAAGCAGTAAACTTGTAAGGTCAATCTCTAAATTAGCAATGGGATGCTCTAATAATTTAAGGAGAAGCAAGGGGTGAGGGATACCGGTGTGGTGCCTGCCAAGAACACTCCGATAGTAAAGTTATGTTTTTGGAGATATTTTAACAGAGTTTTTGCTAAGGTTTATGTTTGCGTACTTTGTTGGAGAAGATGAGTTTCCTTTTTATATGAGTAGACCCCCTGGTAGCTTCAGGAGGGCGTTACATATATGGAGATAGTAGGAGATTGTTGTCTCTCCACGTGGCAGCATGACATTAGAGGATCAGATTGGTGGCAGGATATTAGGGGGAGTGGTTATCCAACCCCACACGTGGTGCTCTCTTAGGCGTGTGTCAAAGCGGAGAAGGTGATTACCTCCTGCTACACGCGAGGTCTTGGAGTTGGAGCACGTTATCATGATTGAGTTGTCAGTGATGGCCCCCACTGGCGTGGCAGGTGAGGGAGGAATGATCAACACTGTCTCACAAGGTCTGCTCGGTCATGCTCGGTATGGTCGTGCTTGGCATGGTCTGCTTGGCCTTGTTCGGTCATGGTCTGCTCGATTTTGCTTGGTCATGGTCTACTCGACCATACTCAGTCATGGTTCCTCGGGCGTGCTCGGTCATTGTCTACTCGATTATGCTCGGCATGGCCGGTCATAGTCTACTCCGTCATGCTTGAGTTAGCTGTAACTCTCTGAATTGACTTCTATTGTCTTCTTGTTTGACATATACATTGAATGTCATGTCATTAATACGAACGCCGATCTGTCCATTATTAAAGATCTCGATCAATTCTTGCGAGATCAACCCCCAACATTTTGTTTGGTCCATGGGGACTAAGATTAAGGCCTGAGCATTTGGTACGCGGTAGTTCCTGTTATATGAACTTCTCTTTATGACATGTATGGATCAGGTTTTAAGTTGATATCAAACTGACTCGCGCAGACTGAGTTGATTATTTTATGCACCCTAATTTTTTGAATAACTCGAGATTCTCAATAACCCCTCACGTGTATTTTTCAAATTTGAAAGGTTTTTACGACCATCACATCTCTTTGTAGCCTATTTAGAACTTGTAAAGGGGAAGGAAAAGTAGGGAAGCAGAGGAGAAAGAGAAATAATAAGAAACTTATGTTCTCTTATATTATTTTAGTTTTATAAATAAGAATAAATAATTATTTAGTCTCCTTTAATTTTGACTTAAATTTTAATGTCATTCTTGAATTTTAATTTTTTTATTTTGACCCTATAATTTAAAAAAAAATCAATATGCTCCCTCATTTTAAAATAAGTTAGAAAAATTAAAAATTAATTACACTTTGGCCTTCTCAACTATGATTTAGTTTCACTTTACTTGCTAAACTAAAAGTCGTTACATTTTACCCCTTAATTATGAGAATTTAAGTTTATATTAATACTATTGACATAACAAATTAAATTGAACACTTAAGCATTTATTATCGGCCACACTATAAAAATTTTTTTTGTCCCTAATTAACAAATGCGTAATTTCAAAAATCTTTTTACTATTGTCAGAGTCAATAATTGGTGGTTTATAAAAGTAAGATTTTTTGAATCATTCTGGTTATTTTCTGAGACATTTTGAGATAATTTATAACATTTTATACCCATAAAATTATTATTTTTCTTTCTTTTAGAGATTAGTATAGAACTATGACCAAAAATATTTCTAATTTTAAATTTTATAATGGTAAAAATATAATTATTTTAATTGAATGATGGTAAAGTAATATTAAGTTATAGTTGAGAGTGTCAAAGTGTAATTAATTTTTAATTTTTTTAACTTATTTTAAAATAAGAGACTATATTGACTTCTTTTTAAAAGTTAGAAGACCAAAATAGAAGAAATTAAAGTTCTGAAATTAGAATATAAGACAAAATTGAAAGCATCAAATAATTGTTTACCCTATAAATAAGAAAGAAGAAAAGCAACAGAGAAATTCTGTTTTCTCCATTTCTCTTATCGGTAGAAACAAACAGTGAGAGGAAAAAAAAAAAAATTATATTTGTCCTACTTTTTCCTTTCCGCATCTTCGACAAGATCCAAACAGACTCAATCTTATTGGCATGCGCCCCGGAAGAGATGGCTCCAAACAGAACTCTCTCTCTCTCTCCCTCTCGGGTCTCTAACCCGCTCCGTCTCAATTGAGACGGACAGGTATGGAGTGATATTATTCGGCAGGTGGGTTTGGAGATAAAATATAATAATATGCTTCATCCCAAACTGGCTCTACTTATACACATATATTTATTTCTTATATATGTACATATTTTATTAAAATCTGATTATTATAATTTTTGCTTTATTTTTTTTTATGATATATTTGAAAATATTACTAATATAAAGAAGGTGGGGCGGTCGGGGCGAGTGTGGAGAGAGGTTAAGTGGGTAGGTTGAGTATAGAGAGAGAGTTACCATAATGGGGCGAGAATAGGGTAGGGGTTTCTCGACTCAAACTCACTCCATTGCCATCTCAATGTGTGGTATTTATCAACCATTATTCCTGTGACACATAAACTATACATTTTTAGTATAGACGGTGACTCTGCGTTACTTGAGAGAGTAATGGATTGAAAGTTACTTAACCTTAAATGAGGCTTTTTACTATTTTTAATTTATAATAAATTTTTGATTGAATCGGTATTTTTTTTTTAAATTCACCAGTATACTAATTTTGGGATTTTTCTATCAAGCGTTCTTTATTTGGAGGATACTTTTTTTTTATTTTTCTCTCTTCTTCAAGAAAGAAGTAGAAATTGTGTAAGACCTTAATTATAACATATAAGATTTAAAGACTTAAGACCCTTAAATTTTTTTTGTACAATTCATTTTCTTCAGTTGAATCTTTTTTTTTTTTTTTTTTTTTGTATATGAGTTAGTTACCATAGTTGATTTCAAGATTATTTTTTATAAGGCCTTTTTCTCATCTGGACTAGGATTTTTTTTGGATGACACTGGACTAGGATGCTTTATACAGGAAAGAAATTACAAAATCTATATAGAGCCTTAATTAATTGAGTGCTGCTACATAACACGGCAAAAGTCACTGGTTTTCTCTGATATGGTCAGCAAACGTGGCCCAGTATTTGATCCTCAATAGGACTCTATTGAAAACAAAATTTGACCATATCTCCCTGCGTTTCAATGTCCGAAGCTGATCACTCTCTTGTTCTATACATGAGGATCGACAACTGCACCCATTTGTTTTGCAATAGCCAGAAGAAAGGCTGCAAAGACCTCACCATTTGTGAATTTATGTATTTTTGGGATTGTTTCGAAGAGTTTTCTTATGTTCTGTGGAATTTCTTTGTGGCCTTCACCAGAGACAGTATTCCATATTGATGGTGAAATTCCATGAATTCATGGATATGTATTGAAATTATACTCTATATTGAATTAATTCACCATCGTAGTTTCATACACCAGTGAGAATAAATCTTATTTTAAGTTTCACATGCCCCATATTCAGATCAAACAACAGAAAAATTCATATCAATGTATACCAATTAAACCAGTTTCATATTGTGTACATGCAGTGATTGAGCAAAATTACTCAATGAATTTCTGCAACTGTTCACATAAAATGATTGTGAAAATTCCCTACATATATACTCAAGGGTCAAAAATGGATTATCTTTTTTATTGGTTGCTATATCCAATGGATTGAGTTATCGGCAAAGCTGTTACTTTTCTCTGTTCGATCTCTAGAAAGGGTTTATTTTCAATTTCAATAATTTTATGCCAAGAGCAAGGGATGAACTAGTTACTGGTGACAACCTTGGACTTCTACATCAGTCGGTGGGAATACCTCGATAAAGTTTCGGTGTTCTTTAGCATTTCTCCAATTACATATACCCGACTAGTGTTGTAGATTTTGGATATTCTTTTGAATTTTATAACACCTATTTTTTTCTCATCCGAAACGGAATGAAAAATTACATAAGACCTATGCTATAGCATATAAGGTTTTTAAAATTTGAAAGCATTCCAAAATTGGAGGTCTAAGTCGAGTGCCTTGCTCGCCTAAGCCTAGAGCCAATCTTGTTGAAAACTGAAAACTTTATAGCCCAAAAAAAAAAATAAAAAAAAAATAGAGAATGCTATGGCATGACAATAACTACTAGCTTGTACGTGAGATGTGATACTATTTGGAAATCCTCAAGGATCACAAAACTTGGGCTTTAAGTGAGGCAGGCAGGTGGAAATACTTTATGAAACCCTGCTAGCTGTTTAAGAAAATTCTCATGTGCAAGCCTCGTACTTAATTAATATAATGAGAAGTGTTAAAATGATCAGATGTGGGTGTTGTGTCCATTAATTTCACATGTGCTTTCGGAATTAAATTCCACCTAACTAGTCGTTAATAGATAATCCTCCATGATTTGTTCTAGTGTTCAAAATGCTAATGCAACATGCCATCCGCGCGCTATGTTTGAGCTTGAAGGCCTTTCTTATTTTTTCAGTGTTTTTGAAGTAACTGGTTCCCATTGGTTTGAAATTTTCCACCTACTAAAGGGATTCACGATGTGTTTTGATGTTCAGAAATTTTCTTTTTCTAGAGCTAGCCCCCTTCTTCTTTTGAAAATGCCTTGCAAATGGAGAAGTTAATTTAATGATATAGAAGTTGACTATCCATAGATCAAATCTAATCCAGATTGTCACACATGCTGCCATCACCTCAAAATGTTGCAACTCTCATTCAGGCTTTGCCCATATGGATCCATATCTAATGCACATTATTGCATTCATGATTTTATTAAGTTGGTTTAGCAGAAGAAGAAAAAAAAAGGGACTAAATACACCAGTGTTGTGTGCATTAGACTTGCGTAATGCTTACCATAACATTAAAGAAAGAATGGTTTTATCCATATTCTTGTCGTGCCTGCCGAGAGAGACTCCCAAAACATTCACACTCGACTTTCTGGATAGACCTCTTAATCTGGTAGCATCCTGCTAATTAATTTATGTGTTGGGTGTGTTTTTATATTCTGCCGGCCTATTATATAATTTTTGGATTTGTACGTGTATTAGAATTGAGTTACAAGCTTGAAGCTTTTGAGGTATCTAACATATGTAGGATTTTGACTTTTAATTATAAATAAGAAATTTTTGCCAATGAGAGGAAGAGAGAGAATTGGTATATAGAGAGGCTCTTGTCTATGGGTAAGTTTCTGTTGAACCACGTAAATTTGTCTGTATTTTTTTATTTGGTGTGTGCTTGTAAATTGTAGGTGTGCTTTCGTACTGCACGAGTGGCTGGGTTTAGTCCCAATGGGTCTTGCAGTGCATAATATATTTAGAATAAAATATACTGTGCCTCACTTTAAAACTTTTATTTTTAATTGTAATAATTATATTTTTTTATTTTTAATTTGTTGCAATGTCTCGCTTTTGTAAATTTCTATTAGTTCAATTGACAGGCAAAAAGCATGTGCATCTCACGTAACCCTTTTCAAGAGTAAAAATATCTTTTCATAGCATTTTGACATCTAAACACCCTCAACCCTTCTTCTTTTGAGATAATTTGAGAGTATTTTGCAATTCTAATTTCGTTTTATAGATAAAATGACTATAAGATGTTAAAGGAGGGATTGGTAAGAAATTATTATAATGAAGATTGGAAACTAAATGATTGAGGTAAAATAACATTAACAAGTGTGAGAATATATTTTTGCTCTAAATAAAGGGTCACTTGAGAAGCACATTATTTTTGATTATTAATTGCACAAATAAAAACTTACGAAAGAATGACATTGCAACAATTTAAAAGCACATAGACTTAGTTGTACTTAACAACAAGCATTATTTTTTGAGGATTGAATTCTGGCAAGTGCTAGGCCGACTAAAATCGGCATTCAAACATGTTTTCTTTCATTTTCCAATGACAAAGTCTGAACTTTCTCGACGGGTGATTAGGTCGGAAATCAGCATATTAGCAATCCCAGTACTGTTAATACCTACCTGTTTATTTTTATATACCGAGTCCTACCAGCCGGCTCCGTCATTGAATGAACTTTATTTGTAATAATATAAAATTGAGCTAAGAAATAGTTTAATTAAATTCAAAAGAGAGCAAATATATAAGCTAGAATATGGCTATGATAAGGTAGTTCTTGACCCTAATTGACGGGAAACAAAACCACATATGATAGGAGTGCATATGGGTCGGGTCAGCTTGGTTTAAATAGGACCCATAATTAAATCAATCTTAGTTAGTGATCAAAATATCAACCCACAGCTGAACCAATCTGGAACCAAACCGATTCAATCTAAATAAAATTTTTTAGTTTGGGTATTATAAATCTCATAAATCACAGTTGTCTGTGATGTGAACAAAAAAAATTTTTTTACTTCAAAAAAAATAAAAAAACACAAGTGACCCAACTAAAGAGTTTCTCGGAGTTCTCCAACTCAACACCAACAGTCAACTAGACATCTCTTATTTTCTTGCAAAACAATCGCGTGTGTGTGAGCTATATATCAATGTGCTCACAAGATAATCAAACTCATAAAGAAGGAATGATAAACATCCATTGAGTTAATCATCAATAGATAATACACCATCAATAATAAAAACAATGCCTCTTGTGATGCAATGTATGATACACTACATATGTGCGCACTATTTTGATAACATTGGCCCAATATATTGATGGCTTGTTATTAAGGATGTCCCACATCAACACCCTTTAGGTTTGCCCCACATCGGCTAAACCTTAGGTTAGTCCCATATCGACTAAACCTCCGCCGTGCAATGCAAGATATGCACATAAAATGTATTGTATGTAAATACCATAGCATAATCCAATAATCACCACCGATGTAGACAATAAAACATTCAATACAGTATGAATAAGATCATCTTATATTCCCACTTGATACTTGTCTTATACACACCGTCGAGTTACTCCTTTGGTTGAATCGAAATGTTTTGATCTGCTTCTGAATCTACCAAACACCACCATATCAAACTTGATGAAATAGATGTTATAATTCATAACCAATGCACGGCTATAGCTTATACACCTTAAACATGTAATTTAGAACACCAAAAATGCACAATAATGCATTAGAACTCAATAGGATGTTAAACCCTTTCCCAATGCAATGTAATGTCAACTTTAAACTACAATATCTCACAAGCTATAAGGAGTTAAAGTACCAAATTTATATCACTAGAAAGATATATGAATCTACTTCCCGACACTTCAAACGGTGCCTCAATCCAAGTTTCTTAGAGAAAGTTATGGTCATTTTACTAAAAAGTGTTAAAGTTGTCAGAAAGAGTTCGTTGGGGCAAAAGGGTAGCGAGACTTACTGGATAAGTTCGCTGGGGTGAGAAGCCAACGAGACCTTAGCGAGATCTGCTAGACATGACCCGAAGTGGCTTCCTAACCCAAGGATTCTCCACTCCAATCCACCACAACACTTCACATAAGCTCACCAAAGACTCCAAAATGCAATATCAAGCTAGAAGTAAGATTAAAGACAACCAATAACATATTCACCAAGATAAATCAAGGCTTTCACCATGAAAGCCCTCATCCCCTTTTCTCCTCCATCACTTCAATTCTCACATTCATGGCATGAATTGATATGTTAACATACACAATCAACAAATATGCAATGAAACAAACATAAACATAAGATCTCTCACCTTCAACAATGAAATCACAAGCTTCCCCTTCAAATTTCTCCTCTTCTCTTCTTTCCTCTTCTTTTTCTCTCTTTTCTCTCACTTTCTTTCTTGCCAAACAATTTTACTACACAAGCTCCTCTCTTCTCTCTCCTCCCCTTTTCTTGAAGACAATGATAGATACAAAATATATCTATCATTCCACATGTCACACACACACTCTTGCTAGCAACATTAGTGAAACACACACCTCTCACACATGAAGCACACACCTAGGTGTCTTAGGGTTAAACCCCCACCTAGCACCTTCTTGTTTCCTTAATCCACCTCTCATTCACACGATTAACATAATTAATCACACTTATGATAATTCATCATGATTAACATAAGCTAAGCATGAAAATTAATTAAACTAATTCATCATGATTAACATAAGCTAATCTGGCTCGTTCTTTGAGAAAGCACAAATCTCTCAAGAACGGAAGACCGTCCAAGTTTAACACGTTCTTTTCTAAGTTTGGCACGTTCTTTGAGAAAGCACAAATTCCTTAAGAATGAAAGACCGTCCTAGTCCAGCACGACCTTCGAGAAAGTTTATCCCTCAAGGCGATAAGACCCTTTCAAGCCTATCCACCGAAAAAGTACCAATTCTTCAGACAAAAGTCCAAACCTGATCCAGAGCAGTCAATACCGATGCCTGTTAGCCCGTTCTAGTGAAAAATGACCATTTTGCCCCCAGTGGGCCTGACATGTTCCTCAAGAAAGTACCAAGTCCTCGGAACTGTAAGACCACCTTCCAAAGCTATCCCTAGATGGTTTGGCATGTCCAGTGCCATTCAGTCAACCCGTTCCTTTCCCAAAGGTTTCCTGGTCAAAATGACCATTTTGCCCCTAGACATCCAAATGTCCTAGAGAACCACACCTGCTATGGGTATCAAACCGGTAACACCCTAGTCAACTCTGGTCAACTTGGTCAACCTAATCAACTTGGTCAACCTGGTCTACCCGGGTCAATCTTAGTCAACCCTATAACTCCTGGGATGAGGTGATCGCCATTCAGTCACTCTCTTCAAGCATACCAGCTTTGGGAATCAAACCGGCAACGTTCGGGACACTTTCCAGAGTATTCCCTTCCAGTTTTAGCCGGGCCCTACCATCTGACACTTTCTCTTTTTGAGCCAGAACCTCCTTACTCCACTTCGAGTGAAGCATGACCATTCTTTAGCCGTGCGCCACTAATAGTGGCGCATAACCCCCCAGAATCAGTTATGAATCGACCAATCCCATATCTAACCTTTTTTAAGCCTGCATTAAACCTCTTGCACCACTCTTAGTGGTGTACGACCAAGCCTAAGGAGTGCACCACTTTTAGTGGCGCACAACCTCATTGGATTTGCACAATGAATACAGGCCTTCCCCTTCTCTGTTTTGGGTCGGAAAAAATTATCCAAAAACTCTCCCCCTCTATTCCAGACAGCTCTCGGAGCCCTTTCTCTCTCTTTCTCGAAGTCCCGCCGGCTGAGTCTGAGTTCGAACTCCCAAAGCCCTAGCTTCCTGACTCACTTTGAAAACTACAAAATGGAGTTAGTACCCCGCAAGAGTACGAGGGTCGCGATGAAGTATAAACCGGTAATTCGCTATCGTTCTCTCTCAAGGGACCTAGCCAAATATAGGCTCTAGCATTCAACTCACACTAACCTAACCTAGGATTAAATTGCAATTATGTGGGGAATTGGATCTAAAATAAAATGAAAAATAGAAGGATCGAAAATCTTTTGGTTTTTGATGGGGGTTTTGGATTACTAAACTAGTACAATAGAAATTAAAGTAATTAACTAGGCAATTAAAGTAAAACAAATTGAAATTAAATTTAAAGTAATTAAAATGAAAAACTTGGATATGATTGATTCAATTCACCAATTCACAACAAGAATTTCAATAGAAGATTTTTACAACTCAAATCAAGAATCACATCGTGGATTCTTGATTCAGAATATTTTGACCATAAAACTTTGAGTTCATATTTAGTTAAGTGTAGGGATTAAACCAATTAATAGAACCTTAGAAGCAAACCTTAGAAATGTGCAAGATCTATACCAATTGTTGAATTGTGTATAAATATTACCAAATGGGTTATGAATCTAAGTTTCGAATAAATCCAACACCCAACCAAATAGAACTATACAAATATAGGAATAAAACTTTGAAGTTTATAAATCCCCATTGAAATACTTGAAGATCGTTGATGGATCTTCACAATCACACCCAAGATAAATCTAACTACTTAAACTCATCATAAAGCATGTAGAAATGTAAAGAAAGCATAAAGAGAATTAAATCTAAATTTTACTACAATAATAAATCTGTTTGGCTACAAAGAAAGTGAAGGAAAGTGCAAGAAAGTGAAGAAAAATACATTGCAATGAAAGAAAGTTACAATTTCTACTCTTACATTAACATTACAAACATAAATTTAAGCTAAAAATATACAAAAACATAAAAACTAACCTTGGAAGAGCCTCTCATGCCGCCCCCTTGGTTGCTACAAACCCTAACTATCTTCTCATTTTCATTTTTTCGAACAACACAACTTTTATGCTCTAGATCTGTATCAACCGATTGATCGTCACTGTAGTAATTGATCGGCACTGTTCACGGGCACTGTTCACCGATTGATCGGCACTGTTCATCGATCGAAAGGCTGATCGATCGGTTACTATTCATTATTCACTATTCACGAGCACTATTCACCGATCGATTGGCACTGTTTATCAATTGAACGACCAATCGAACGGTAAAACACCCTCTCTGAAGTTTGCCAGACCGATCGATCGGTTACTATTCACCCGTCCACCTTGAAGCTTGATTTTAACCACTTTAGAGGCCGATTCGGCTGATGCACATTAGAGGACAAATTGTAGCTCTTGAAGTCTTCTTTCCAGTGGCACAAAAATTAGCTTAATCGGACATTGGAGTAAAAAGATATGGCTAGAATACCGAGATAGCTTTGAATTTTCATGACCGAATTATTCGCCTTGATCATTCTTTGCATTAGTTTGGCTTTATTAGCTCCTATAACCTACAAAACACATAAAAAATATACTCAAACAAATATCTAACAAAAATAAGACAATTAATTACAATATAAGTCTAACAAAGTACAAATGAAGGGCTTATGATTACACTTTTAGGGTGTAATCGCTTCTAAGCTCCACCGAAGGTTCGCCTCGCTGCCTAGAAGTTCCTGAAGCATTCTCGAGGCCAAGGCCCGAGCCTCCACCAAAGAAAGAAGGAACGAGACAAGGTAATCCCCAGTTTACGTTTTTGTACTCCCCCACTTTCTCTTCTCTCTCTGAACCCACGTGGGTTCTTCTATTTTTTAATCCCTATCTCTAAAGCCCCTTTCTTGCGTGGTTGAAACAAGAGGATGTTAAGTCCATGTCAAGAGTGAGCAAGAAGAGATTACCGTTCGGGACTCTCTTCTTAGCCTTCACTTGCTTCACGGCATAGCCTTAGGGCCCTCTTGCAACGTGGTGATATCTAGCCTCGTATGTTTTATATCGTTATTATCGTCTTCATGCATCTGCATTCTCATCATGTCTTTATCCCTTAAAACTATTTTTCAAAGTTATTTTCTCAAAACCACAGTTCTAGGTGGATCCTAACCCTTTTATGGTTAGGGTTTTCCTAAAAAAGTGTGACATTTTAAATGGCTCCCGATAGCCTACGGTTGCTTCTTTTCAAAAATCTGGTCTCAGAACGGTCCTAGTCTTTTCATGACTAGGGTTGTTTTAAGAAGTGTGTGATATTCAAAAGGATCCGAAAGGTCTATATTTTTGGTCTCGTGCCTTTATTGTTTTTTAAAGCCACAAGCCTAAAGCAATTCTAGTCTTTCAATGGCTAGAATGGCTTTAGGCAAAGTGCGATATTCATTTAGATGTATAAAATCCAAGTTAGCGTTTTGGGCCCTAAAATATCTTTTCAAAAGACTCGGTTTTTGAACCATTTACAAAACTCTCATTTCGTCAAACCCTAGAAGTTTAACCCTAGGAAAATCCTGTTTTTGCCAAACTCGAAAGCTTTCCTTTTTCAAGCCAAAATCATACCTTTTTTAAACCCTCGAAATCCTCAATTTTCAAACCAATCAAAACTTCCCTTTTTCAAAATTTCCTTTTTCAAATCAATCCAATCAAATTCTTCCATTTCAAATCCCTCAAATCACTCTTTAAAAACCTTCCAAATTCAAACCTAATTTAACTCCTTCCATTTTGGAAACAATTCAAACTTGCCTTTTTTAAAATCAAATCAAATCTTTTTGAGTCAAATCTCAATCTTCCTGAAAAGAAAACATTTCAAAAATCAAATCGTCCTTAAAAGGAAATACTTCCAAATCAAATATTCCTGAAAAGGAAAGTTTCAAAAATCAAATCTTCCTGAAAATGAAACATTTTCAAGTCAAATCTTCCTGAAATGGAAACATTTTCAAACTCAAACTTTCTTGAAAAGAAAACTTTCTAAAAATGAAAAATTTCTAGAAATAGAAAACCATTTCAAAAATTTCAACTCTTTTGGACTCTTATTCGAACTACGACTAACTTGATCTTCTTTAAGGAGCTACGTAGGCAACCCTTCATGGGGTGCGGTCACAACCTTTTTCAAATTCTCAATTTTATTTTTCAAACTTTAATCCTTCTTTCAAACTCTTTTTCAACTTTGTTTTTAAAAGTTTTTCTAAGTGGATAGCATTAAACACAGGTAACCAGTGAATCATAATTAGGTGAATAAAAAGTGAATGGGCATATAGGTACTGTAAGGGCGGGGTAGAGTGATAGTCTTAGGACATTATCATGCCTCGATTTTTGGGGCCAAGTCCTTTCGGCTTGGGAAAAATCCGGATCTCTTTTATTAGAACTCATCCTCCTAGAAGGACAAGTGCGACTAGGTTTGAACTTGAAATTATTTTGGCTAAGGGTTTTTTTAGAAAAATAGGAGTCGCCACCTAACTTGATTAAGGTGAGTTAGGTCACCTAAAAGTAAGTGTTAATCTGAAGATTAAACTTAGGGTTTTTGAAAAACTCCCTTGAGAGAGGGTTTTTGAGAAAATAGGTTGTTTGGCAACTTTTAGAAAGTTTTAAGCCCTTTTAGAACGTAACTCCATTTTGGTTATTCGAAAACAGAAATCTATGGTCCGGGGGTTGGTTACGTGTAAGGAAGATATCCTAAGATCATCATCCTACCCCGCTCTTTTGGTACCTACATGTCTAATCATTCTTTGTTCACTCACTAGAATAGCCGATTACCATTGTCCACTTAATATCCATTTTAGAGTTTTGAAAATGGGATTTAGTCATCGCTTTTTGGATGAATGACGCATGATGCAAGCTTTGGAAGAAGTTTGAAAACATGGGAGTTTTGAAAAGGTTTGAGATAGAAGCTTTGAATTGATAGAAACTTTTGAAAAGGGAATTGGGGTTGGAATAGAAGTTATGACCGTACCATTTTAGGTTGCCTACGTATCTCATTTGGCAAGAATCAGGTCATTCATAGTTTGGGCAAGAACCCGATGGAAAATAGGTGCCTTAGGGCCTTTGGAATGTTTGAAAATGCTTTATGGTCTTTGAAATGGTTCAAAGACACTTTGGGGTCTTTGAAAAGTTTAAAGACACTTTGAGGTCTATGGAAAGAAGGAACTTGAGGGTTTTGATTTGAAATCGGGTAGTGGAGTGTTTTGAGATAGAACTTTGGAACTCTTAAAAGGGGGGTTTTGAAATGTATTTGGAATAACTCAAGGGATTTTTGGAAGTGCTTTTGAAAGTGGCTTGTGGAGTCCTAATATGGATAACCTTGAGGGTCATTCTTGATATATCACCTTCTTTTGGAATCCCTAACCATAGAAGGGGTAGGGACACCTTAAGGTTGTGAGTTCTTGAAAACATTTTTGGAAACAATTTAAAAATAGAGTGTACGAGTATTTGAAAAGGTTACGGGGTTAGTTTTTGAAATCTCCAGAAGGTAGGAAGTTTTGGAAAAACGAGTTATAAGAGTAGTTTTAAATAGGAAGAACATTAAAAAGGGTCCATGAGTTGGAACCTTGAAGTATACTAACCTAGGTTGGATTGACCTAAGGTTAAGGGTGACCTAAGGTTAAGGGTGACCTAAGGTTAACTAACTTGGGTTAGGTTAACCTAGGGTTGAGGTGACTTAGGGTCAACTAACATGGGTTTGGTTAACCTAGGGTTAAGGTGACCTAGGGTTAACTAACTCGGGTTAGGTTAACCTAGAGTTCGACAACTAGGGTCAAGTTAACATAGGGTTGGATTGGAAGATGGTTTTGAAAGGTGGTTTTATGCATTTTTGAGAAGAGTTTTAGAAAACAAATCATGTTCTGCAAAAGACTTTGGTTGACAACCCTTTTGAAGATCATTTCCATAAAAATTTGACTCTAGCCAATAATATGGCTTATATGGTTGGTGCTTGAAAACCATTCCAGAGAAGGTTTTCTTAGGACCATTATAACCTTCATCTTGACAAGAGTAGGGATTTCAAAAATCAACACAATGATAACAACTTTTGAAAAGCCATTTTTAATGCAAAGATGGAGAGAATGAACTTTTGAAAATCATTTTTTGAGAGGAAGATTTTGAGAACCATTTTTAAAGGAAACCATTCTAACAAGTTGAGGTTTCTATGGCTAATGAAAAGAGAGACCACTCAAGAGAGGATTCCATGGGATCATTCCAACCACTAAACTTGAGAGAATAGAAACCTTGGGAATTAGAGAGTTTGAAAATCATTTTCATGCAAGTGGGAATGCAAAGATGCAAAAATGGGAGTTAGGGGTTAATGGGGGAATTTTCTAAGGCTTGATTTCCTAGAACCTCATTCTAAGCTTTCAAGGGACCAACTCTTAGAACCACTTTGAAGGGAATATTGAGCTTGAAAATAGTATGTAAATAAGAATAGTGTAAGCTTTTAAAAACATGGTTATGAGCATGAAAATAAAGCTAAGCACACAAGACATGAACAAGATAGCAATATGTAAGAGGGTCATGAATTCATACAAGGCTTTAGGTTACACCACATAATCAAGGAGCTCCAAGGCCATACCATCTTAATGTAGGCTAGTGAGAGATCCCTCTACACGGTGGCTCTCACTAACTTTCCCTTAGGCATGAATTAAGAGCCCTCTTGCTTCAAGCATGCAAGAAAGGGGGATAGAAAATGGGGATTAAAATAGAGAATAGCCTGAGTAGGCTAGGAGAGAGAAGAGAGAAGTTGGGGAAGGCAAAAATATAAAAGAAATACCATCTTTTGCCTTCAATACACTTACAATCTTCTATGGATGTCTTGGCTTGAGCTTGGATGACTTTAAGTGTGCTTGAGGGGCTAAAAGGAGGTGTTCTATGGTGTAGAAGGCTATGTAGGTGAATTGTATGGGTTAGGGGAAGGTGGAATCTAGCCTAAGTGTTTGAGAGGTGAGATGTATATAGGATTTCGAGATTCTAGAGTAGTTTTTGCAGAGCTTTGCTTCAATTTTATATCTTGAAATATGCAAAGGGGGAGGCATGTATTTATAGGCAATCTGGGTGAGGCCTGGCACATGTGCTACATGCGCTGGGCCAAAATTAGCCCTGGCCCATGTAGCACATGCGCCAGTACTATTCCATTGCCAGAATGCCACGTGGCACCCATTGTACTGGCTAAATCTTGATAGTTGGTCGAAATCTGGTAGATCTGATCAAAATCTGGGCGCATGTACCATACGCTCCTTCATCGGGAGTGTTCGTTTAAATTTTACCTCGATAATTGAGCCAATAGGGAAGGTTTCGGAAGAATCAGTTGCATCCATGGTGTTCTCCTAGGATTTCTTGTGAACTTTCATGCTTTTGAAAAGTTTGAATGGTGTTCGGAAGTGTGAGATATCATCTCGGGAAATGTACATGAAATTGCCTTTCTACGGAGCATCTGTGATACGCTCCGCAGGGTTTCAAAAGTAGCTATTTTTGTGTTGCATGATCGGGGCCTTCGGGAAGTGACCTTTCCGATCGGATCGTACTGATAGAAAGTACTCTGGAAATACTTTCGAGAATTCCCTAATTTACGCTTTTCTCAAATCGTTTGACGGTGCGTTTTAATCATGGAATTGGAGAAAAAGTCAACCTTGGCAGAGTGTCTGTGAGATGCTCCAGGGGTTGCTGAAAGTAGTAGTTTTCAAGCCATGTGATGAGGAGCTTTGGGAAGCGATCTATCCGATCGAGCCGTATCGATGGAAAGACCTATGAATAAGCTTTCGGGAATTCCTTGGTTTACGCATTTCTCAAGTCATTTGATGGTGCGTTTAACTAGGAAATCGGGAGAAAAATCAATTTTGGTGGAGCATCTACAAGACGCTCTGTGAAACTTTTATTGAGTTGAGTATGTTTAGTGTCGTAAGGTCCTCCTTAGGTTAAACGGGGGTGTATGAAAAGACCCGCCGTTCAAAATTCTAGGACTGATGCTGTTTTGAAGCGTGTTCTTATTGTCAGGGGCAAAATGGTCATTTTGGCTGGGTTTGGTTGAAAATGATAAGGAATGGATTAGACTGTAATGTTAAGCGTGCCAGGTCATTCAGAGATGATCCCGGGCTAGTCTTCCAATGCTCGGTGGGATTTGTGTGGTGCTGGGGCGTTTAGGGGCAAAACGGTCATTTCGACTGGAGTTAGTCGGAATGGGACCGAAATTGGACCAAATGGCATGCAGAAGACGGCTAAAGGCTTGGCACCATTTTAGAAGGGTAGACTTACCGTTTTGAGGGATTTAAAACTTTCTCAAAATGTGCCTAGAGGCCCAAGGGGCAGGTTTGGTCATTTTTCACCTAGTCAGGCTAATAGGCGCTAGTGTTGACCTAGGTGTTGATTCCCGAGGCCGCCCGGCCTTGGAAAACTACCTGTACGGTGTTGGTTCCTTAGATCGCCCGGTCTCAGAGAGCTACCTGTAGGGTGGTGTTGGTTTTTGAGAACGCCTAGTCTCAGAAAATTACCAAATGACGGACATTCTACATTGGCGGGCTAGCAGGCGCCAAAAGTGAACCGTCTGGAATTTGATAAGTGAACCGTCTGCCTGGATGGCGTTGGTTCCTAAGATCGCCCAGTCTCGGAAAGCTGCCTGGAATGCCTAGGGGCATGATGATGTTTTTTGGCTTCAGCGAGACCTTGTAGGACTGGAGAGCGACTAGTTGACTGGATTGGAGTTTGAAAGACCTGTATTGGGCTTGCATGTGTTGTGATGTTTGAAAATTGAGTCCGGTTGGGCTGGAGATCACTGAGCAGGCAAAAATGGGATGCTTGCAGACATCTTCCCTACACATAACCAACCCCAGGACTTAAGAATTTATGTTTCAAAGACTGAAACTGGAGTCAATTTTCAAAAGGGCTTTCCAACATTTTTTTACGGTTGTTAAGCAACCCTACCTTCTAAAACCCTCTTGAGAGGATGTTTTTAAAAAACATTTTCCAAAACCTAAGTTTAACCCTCAAGTTTTACTTGGTGTAGATGACCTAACACATATTTAATTATGTTAGGTGGCGACTGCAAAGACCTTCTCAAAAAGCCCTAATTAATTCCATTTCAAAAATTCAAACCCTGTCGCATTCGTCTTTCTAGGAGGACTAGTTCTAATGAGAGAGCCCCATACTAATTCCCCTCCCCCCCCTTCGCCCCGAAGGGCCAAGAAGGGCTTGGCTTCAGAAATGGGGCGCGACACCATACCTTATTGGAGAAGTTCAACCGTTTGCTCGTAACTGGCAAAAGCGGGAAAACACCATGGACATATGGAAGGCTACTCATGGTACTGATTATGACACGCTTCATAATTTTGGTTGCCCTGCTTACTATTTTGTTCGGGAGAATAAGCTTGATTCTAAAGCCATGAAAGTAAAGTTTTTGGGCTTCAGTTTTGGAATAAAAGGGTACAGACTCTGGTGTATAGAGTCAAATAAGGTCATTGTCAGCAGAGATGTCACATTCAACGAGTGTGAGATGCTTAAGTCATATGAGCATAAAGACTCCAATGAAGGCATCACAAGTAGCGAAACACCGAGTGATTCTTAGATGGGAGAGTTTTCTACTCCAAAGGATTCAGTGATCATTGACGTAGGGGATGGACAGAATAAGGTTGATAGTCCAGTCACAATGCCTCCACGTCAATCTGAATCAATTGCAACAGATAGGCCGAGCAGAGAGATACGTTTACTGGCACGTTATGTAGACTATGTAACATATGCACTGCCAGCAGAAGGGGATCACATTCCAACCACTTACAAGGAAGCTATTCAATTAAGTGAATATGCTGAATGGACAAAGGCAATAGGTGAAGAGATGCAGTCTCTTTACAAGAATCAGACTTTGGAGCTTGTGCCACTTCCTAGAGGTAAGTGGGTTTTTAATAAGAAGATGATCAAGCAGCTAAGGATGGAGTGTGATTCAAAGCTAGATTGGTAACCAAAGGTTATGCTCAGATAGGTGAAATTAACTACAATGACGTATTCTCTCCAGTTGTCAAACATTCATCCATTCAGACATTGCTAGCTTTAGTTGCACAATATAATCTCGAGTTAGCTCAACTTGACGTGAATATAGCTTTTTTACATAGTGACCTAGAGAAAGAGATTTATATGTCTCAACCTAAAGGTTTAAAGCAATTGGTAAAGAAAAATGGGTTTGCAGTTTGAAGAAATCTTCGTATGGTTTGAAGCAGTCACCTTGGCAATGGTATAAACATTTTGGCAGCTTCATAATGGACTTGTAATACTCTTGTAGCCAATTTGATTATTGTGTGTATTTTAGGTGACTTGCAGATGGATTCTTCATATATTTGCTTTTATATGTTGATTGCATGTAAAAGTAAGGTGAAGATAAATCGATTGAAAGCTTCGCTGAGTCGCGAGTTCTAGACGAAGGATCTGGGAGAAGCACGAAGAATTTTGAGGATGGAAATTACCAGAGATAGGGTGAAATGTAAAGTTCATCTTACTCAAAAGCAGTATCTGACAAGAGTAGTACAACGTGTTGGTATAGACCATAAAGCAAAGCTGGTAAGTACTCCAATGGCACCACATTTTAAGCTCAGTGCATCTCAATCTCCTAACTGTGATGAAGATCAGGACTATATGTGTCAAGTTCTATATGCAAGTCTTGTTGATAGCCTTATGTATGCCATGGTATGTACACGACCTGATATCTCCCAGGCCGTCAGTATGAGCAGTCGATATATGCATAACCTAGGAAATACATATTGGCAAGTGACTAAATGGATTTTGTGGTATATTCTGGGGACCATAGATCTTGGTTTGAAGTTCAAGAAGAACAATGATACTAATCATTTGATAGTTAGGTATGTTGACAGTGATTACACAAGTGATCTTGACAAGTGCCTATCAAGTACTAGATTTGTGTTCACAATGTTTGGAGGACCAGTTAGTTGGCAATCTATTTTACAGTCGACAATTGCACTATCCACTATGGAGGCTAAATACATGGCTATGACAGAAGCTGTTAAAGAAGCCGTTTCGTTATAGGGACTGGTGGCAGATTTGGGTATTGAGCAGAAGTAGGTTACCGTTTATTGTGACAGTCAGAGTGCAATTTATTTGGCAAAGAACTAAGTGCATCATTCTCGAACAAAGCATATAGATGTCTATTTTCACTTCGTACAAGAGAATTGGAAGAAGGGGACATAATGCTTCAGAAAATTGGTACAACTAAAAATTCGACAAATATGTTGACAAAAGTCTTCATAGGGGTCAAGTTCCAACATTGCTTGGACTTGATTAATATCTCTCATTGTTGATCACCTTCGGGTGCATTGGCGCCTTAAGGCGCATTTGGTGGTAGGGGTGGTTACTCTAGTATTGTTGACATAGTGGGTACTCTGGTTAGGGGGTGCAGTCATTCGTGTTGGCTTTATGGAGGCCAGCAATCGACCTTTAACTCGGTTGGGTCTTACAGGAGATCCACATGGAGTACGTGACTGGCCAACTCGTAGTGCTTACATGGCACAGACCCTAATGCCCACTTGCTACTTAGTGTGGGGCTCTGCGCTGTTAAGGTATAAGAAAATAAAGTTGCGCCTTGGCTAATAACAATTGCTTTTGGCGCAGTGTTAAGCGCTTGATCATAAACCTGGTATTAGAACGAGGTCATGGGTTCGAGTCCCAGGTCATTGTTGGGGGGGAGATTATTGGCTTTATGAGGGGCCAGCAATCAACCTTTGACTTGGTTGGGTCTTATGGGGGACCCACATCGAGTACATGACTGGCCAACCTGTAGCGCTTACATGACGTAGACCCTTATGCCTACCTACAACTTAGTACGAGGCTCTACACTACTAAAGTATAAGGAAATAAAGTTGCACCTTCCTTTTTTTGATGATATATAAAATTTCATGTGAATATATAAAATTTCATATGAATAAACTTAGGGCTAACAACCTTCTCCTTTTTTATGATAGCAACCTTTGATTAATTTATCTCGTAAAATCAGTTTAAGTACAATAAATGTTTTCATAAATATTTCATGTTTAAGGGAGAAGTAAAAAAATAGAGAGATTTATAATCTCAGTTTAATGGAGAAGTGAAAAAATAGAGAGATTTATAATCCAAGCTCCTCCTCAACCAATGCATGTTCTTTTTAAACTCATATATTATAGAATTCAATATCAATCAATATATTTCTCCCCATTTGTGATCATCAAAAAATAATCATGAATAAAACTGATAAAATTTCATAGAATATAACGACATATATAACGACACAAAATGTATTCAATGTATATCATACATATAAGATATATTCAATTCAATACCAAACATTTTTTTATAAGTCATGTGAGGGAACAGCCCACGGCCCAACCCAACGGGTGAGGCCCAATTTACATGAATTAAAGTTGGGCTGTTTGGCAGCCCAAATCAGAGTTGAGGGACGGTCCGGCCCAAGCGGCCGACCTCCTTTCCACCATGGCCCAAATCGCGAAAGGCGAGCCCAAACCTCTAGCGGTCTTCGAGCATTAAATGCAGAGTTGACCCGTATTAATACGAAAACGGCTTCCCACGCGACGTCGACGTGCACGTTCGGTCAGCCGAAATCCTCAGCGGCGGTAAGACAGCCCTGCACACGTTCATTCAGTGGCATACAATGATGCCTACCCAGTAGACCATGATGATCTGCTAGTAGGCATGGAGCAAAACACTCCATTGATCACACTATAAATATTCAAACCCTCGAGAGCTAGGTATGGACAACTAACTCAAAACATCCACAACTCTTATTCATTTTGATCTCAATTAAGCTTGCTAACTTAATCATCGGAGTGTGATCGGCCTACCCAGGGTCGACCCATTCTAACCTTCTTATCTTATAGAGAGTTTGGACTCATCTACGTGGGCTTTAGAGTTCGGTCCAGCCTTCCTGGAAAATCTCACCCACAATTGGCACCGTCTGTGGGAAAGCGTAACGAAACCATGAGTCTGAACGACCGAAGAGGAAGAGGTGAGAACCACGATGGGAGAGGTAGTAGAGCCTCCTCCAATAAGGATCAGACTAACTCGGTGCATTGCCAATCTACACCAGTAGATCGGCATCATGGGAGAATACTAAGGTCGGAAATATGGACCCCTGTTGAAAGTCACTAGGAAGCACCAGAAGAAATACGGAGAAATGAAAACTATGTTAGGGATAGAAACTTCCACAGAAACCACCACCGGGACCTTGCCCCATCACCCTCCAGTGGGCGAGTCTCAAGTGAAGACACACTCCGTGCGGCAAAAAGGGAAATTTGGCGGTACGGCAAAGAGATTGCCTATCTCAACTCCCAAGTTCGAGTCATGAGGGAGGCGATCTCCGGAAGTGACGGGTGTAGGAGAGAAAGGTCCCCTAACCACGAGAGGAATTTTGGAAGCAAGGACAATCCAGCGCCATGAGTAAGAGGGAGCTACACCTCTAGTACCAGGTGTTGTGACGACAGGCAAAGAGATCGGTGGAGGGAAAGGAGACGCCATCGAATGACGAACACGCGGAGAAAGATCGGTAGAAAAAAGACTGGGACAAATCGTACAATGAAAAACAGGAAGATAGGAAGCAACAAACTAAGAAGCGCACGGCCCACGACCTGGTCAAGAAGGCCTTAGACCAAATCACATCTTCGCTATTCACGGGGGAGATTAAGTCCTACCCAATTCCTCAAAAATTCACCCCACCAAAGTTCACTCTATACAACGGGAAGGCTGACCGATTAACATGTTTTGCATTACAAACAGCTAATGGTGATATGGTGTGGTGACCAAATGTTGATGTGCCAAATCTTTCCTTCCAGTCTGGGAAGTGTGGCCTTACGATGGTTTGACAAGTTGCCATCCAAATCTGTGTCAAGCTGGAGGTAACTTGCCGAGTTGTTCATCGCTTGTTTTATAGCAAACAGTCTGCAACCGAAGGAGGTTGATTTCTTACTGACCTTATGAAAAGATGAAGGGGAAGGATTGCGGGCGTACGCACAACGCTACTGGGAGGCTTACAATGAAATTGACGAGTGCAGCGAGCAATTGGCTGTAACTCAGTTCAAAATCGGCCTTCGCATGGAGCATCGCTTGCGGCAGTCGTTGATGAAGAAACCAGCCCTCACAATACAGGAGCTGATGCTGAGAATTGAGCGCTATGCACGATTGGATGAAGACATGCCCCAACCAAGTTCGACCAAGGTCGGCACTGTTACCGACAAAACAAATAAGAAGGATGCCAAGAAACCCCGATCAGAAGATAACAACCGGGGAAAAATGGTAAATGAGGGTGTCTATACAGTCTTTAAGGACCCCATCTATAAAATCTTGCCCCAGATCCGTGATAAGCCATTTTTCAAGTGGCCACCGAAGTTAGGAAAGGACACAGCAACCCGAGATTAGAAAAGGTTCTGTTCCTACCACCGCGAGAAGGGGCATAAAACGGTGCAATGTCAGCACCTCAAAACCCATTTGGAAGACTTGGCCAAGGTTGGCCATCTCGACCAATTCATTGATCGGGACAAGACAAAAAATGAGGCCGAGCAACCGTGGGTGGAAGACACAGTTCAGAAAGAGATAGAAGTGAGATCCATTCGGGTAATCAATGTGTTGCACGGTTCGGCTGAGTTAGGAATTGTCGACCCACATAGATACTGGGTCGAGATACAGAAGGCTGCACACTTAAGGGAAGTAATGCAGATACAACCACCGAGCAAGAAAGTCAAAATCGGCGAATGCCATACGTCCATTACCTTCACCGATGAAAATCTCGTGGGGGTGCAGACCCCATACAATGACGCTTGGTTGTAACACTGAGAATGGTGGACTTCAACATGAAGAGGTTGCTCATTGACTAAGGGAGTTCATCCGAAGTCATGTACTACAACTTATTTAATAAACTAGAACTCAAGGAGTCCAATCTCTAGCCATCACTCAACCCACTGGTTGAATTCAGCTCAGATCCAGTCTGGCCCATAGGGAAGGTAACGGTTCCAGTAACAGCCGAAGGAATTACATTGCAAACAGAATTCTTGGTAGTCAACGTACCCTCTCCCTACAATGCCATCATGGGACGAACCTGGTTACACCTCATGAAGGCCATTCCTTCGTCCTACTATCAACTGATCCGATTCCCGACCCCTGGTGGAGTGGGGGAGATAAGAGGAGACCAAGTAACTACCAAACAGTGTTTCATAACAGGATGCACAACCAAGACAAAGGCTAAGAATGTGCAAATGATGGAGCTCCACGAGGACACCCCAACCATTGACATGTGGGACAAACGCTTGAGAACAAGGCCATGGAGGATCTAAAGAAGATACATATTGATCAACAGGGAGATAAGTACTTTGCCATCGACACCTTTTTGTCCGAACGAGAGGAACAGTCTTTGATCGAGTTATTAACAAGTTACCTGGAAGTGTTCGCCTAGACCCCTTATGACATGTCGGGAATCGATGCTGATGTTGCCTATCACCGGCTAAATGTCAACCCAAAATACCGACCAGTGGTCCAAAAAGGGAGAAGGGCGGCAACCCAGCATATCGATGCTATTGTAGAAGAAACGGAAAAGCTTTTGGAAGCTGGGGCAATTTGGGAAATTAACTACCCGAGCTGGTTTTGAAACACAGTGGTGGTAAAAAAGAAAGACGGCAAGTAGAGGGTCTGCGTGGACTTTACTGACCGGGGGGCAGGATCGGGCATAGTGCTCATTACACCAGATGGCCTGACTATTAAACAAGCTATAAAACTTGAGTTTGCTGCCTCCAACAACGAGTTTGAATACGAGGCCTTGCTTGTCGGAATACGTCGAGCCATTAAACTCGGAATTCCTGAGATCGTCATTTATTCAGACTCTCTGCTTGTTGTCAACCAGATCACAGGAGGATAAGCAGCAAAGAATGATAGAATGACGCAGTACCTAGTTAAAGCCAAAGAACTGCTCGGCCAATTCAATAGTTATAAGCTTTAACAGATCAGTTGGGACAACAACTCACATGCGGATGCTCTGGCGACATTAGCAACAACCTTGAAGTCGGGGGCATAAAGGACAATCAACGTGGAAACCCTGGCCAGGCCCAACATCTTTCAAGAAGAAGAGCAAGCCCTGGCTGTAGAACGGTTGGGACCATCCTGGATGGACCCAATTATCTCCTACCTCGACAAAGATGAACTGGCAGTAGACAAGAATGAAGCTCGGTGAATCAAACACACAGTTCTCAAATACTGGCTGTCACCAAGTAAGGAGCTTTATAGACATTCCTTCACGGGTCCATACTTACATTGCGTCCATCCAGACAAAGTGCAAAGCGTCCTGTTCGAAATCCATGAAGGGATATGTGGAAGTCATGTCGGCGGAAGATCAGTAGCGCATCGAGCTATCTCACAGGGATACTGGTGGCCCTATATGCAGAAAGATACAGCCCAATACATCCTAAAGTGTGACAAGTGTTAGAGGTACTCCTCCATCATTCACTAGCCAGCCGAAGATCTCGCGACCATTACCAGTTCGTGGCCTTTCGCTTAGTGGGGACTGGACATAGTCGGACCTTTGTCCTGAGCTTCGGGCAATAAAAGGTTCCTTATCGTGGCGACTGACTACTTCATTAAATGGGTAGAAGCAGAGCCTTTGTCAACCATCAGAGAAGTCGACGCTAAAAGGTACGCATGGAAAAGCATAATGACAAGGTTTGGGGTCCCTTGTGCCATTGTTTCAGATAATGGCACCCAGTTCGATGGTAATACGTTCAGATCATTTTGTGAAGGACTTGAGATTAGGAACTATTACTCAACACCAGCCAATCCCCAATGCAACGGGCAGGCCGAGATTTCAAGCAAAACTATGCTTAATGAAATCAAAAAGCGGTTGGAAAGGGCCAAAGGGAAGTGGATGAAAGAGCTACCCAACGTTCTGTGGTTCTATAGAACAACCCCAAGGAGGTCTACCGGGCAAACCCCTTTTTCTCTGGCATACGGGGTGGAAGCAGTCATATCTTTGGAGATCGGACAACCAACTATCACATCGGCAGCCTTCAACATAAGGCTCAATGATCAGACACTGGCAAAGGATTTGGATCTCGCTGAAAAAAAAAAGGAAGCTGCCTTGATCAGACTTACTGAATATCAACGACAGTTAAGACGCTCCTATAACAAACGGTTTCGTTCGAGAAACTTCGCTTAAGGTGACCTAGTCTTACGAAAAGTACTGGGGGCAACTAAGAACGCAACAGATGGTAAGCTCGACCCCAACTGGGAGGGCCCCTACGGAGTGACATCCTAGGTTGGCGTCGGCGCATATCAGTTGGAGACTGTTGAAGAGGGAAGACAGTTGCCACGACCCTAGAATGCGAATAACTTGAAGAAATTCTACCAGTAGTGCAGAATCCCATATAATATAACAACTCAACAAATGTGTAAAGCTTTTATAAGATCAATGGAAAATGAAGTTGTTTAAAAAAATCAACTCTAAGCACTCTGGGAAGCCACAAAAACCAAGTGTAAAAACTTGGTCCTGTCCAAGTTGGACAGGTCCGCCAAAGAAGGCCACAAAAATCAAGTGTAAAAACTTGGTCCTGTCCAAGTTGGACAGGTCGGCCAAAGAAGGCCCCAAAAACCAAGTGTGAACTTGGTGCTATCCAAGTTGGACAAGTCGGTTAAAGAAGGCTACAAAGACCAAGTATGAAAACTTGGTCTTGTCCAAATTAGACAGGTCGGCCAAAGAAGGAAATCATACAATAATATGAATTTAAAAACAGTCAGGTAGATTCAGGGGTGGATAGTGTCGAGATAAGAGTCAAAACAAGCTTTTCATTAAAAATAGGCATTGTTGGTTACAAAAACATGTTCAAAAGAAGGAAAAGCTACAATTACTATGCTGACTTATCCCCCGGCTGCACAGATGTCTCCGCCGAGCAGTCGACGGTCTCTTTTGTAGCCCTGGACTATTTGGCAGCAGCTTTCCCCTTCTCATCCTTGTCCTTTTCAGTAGCAGCCTCCAGAGTGAGTTGTCTTTGATGCTCGACGTTGGCAATCTCTTTCTTTGGGTCCATAATGCCGTCTTCAGTGGTATCAAAGTAATCCGGGTATAAATGCCAAATATCGGTAGACCTGTCCACCCCGGTAAAATGAAGCGCGCCGCTCTAGCCTTGCCGAAGTATGACGCGACTAAGATCCGCCATATCGATGGCCAGACGGTTGGCCCCCCTATCTTCACCTCTCTTCAATATCTCCTCCTCATTGGCCTTCAGCTTGGCCACTTCGGCTTGAAGTGCCTCGACCTCCGCATTGGCCTTGTACAGATTCACGGACTGCACATCGAATTTCTTTTGGAGGTAGGTCACTTCCTTATCTCTCCTTTCAAAATTCGCCTTCATCAACATAAGTTCGGCAGATGCCTGTTCGGCCTCTTTCTTGAAGGTGATCCGATCTTTGTTGGCGACGATCCACTCCTCCTTCAAGCGGCCATGTTCTTCTTTGAGATCCTGGTGCCCCTCGGCAAGTTTCTGAAAGCGGGTCATCTCGTCCAAGGAGTTCAGACAACCCTACATCAAAAAGGAAAGTTTGTGTTAAAATAAGTGTTCAGAAAAATCTTTGAATAGATTCAAAGGCAGTGCCGACTTACCAGCAGTGAATCATGGAAGGCGCCCATGAAGACGGCTACATCGTTTACCTCACCCAACTTGGCCATATCCTTTTTCTGTAAAACGCTCTTCATAATGCCGAAAGCTACCTCGGCTTGATCAATCATCGAATCCGCCGTAGTTAGAGGTCAGCCTAAAATATTCGGCGTGATGGTTACAGCCTCGCAAACCTCGTCCACTACGCCCTTTCCTCTCGGCTTCTTGGGTGCTGGGGGTGGCGTGGTAACCTCGGGGCCCCTTTTCTTTTGCTGCCAAGTCTCCGGCCTCTTTTGAATAGGAGGGGCTTCCTCCACAGGAGCAGTTGCCAGTTCGACAGATGGAGGGTCGGTGGAAGTTGTGGCGGCCGTTTTCAGCGGCTTGCCGGCAACGGCAAACATCCTCTCCCTCAAACTCATACTGTCTTCTTCGTTGGAGGATGGCGTAGACTCATGGGTTCTGACCGGAATCCTAACTCGGCGGTCTGCAATCGTAAGTGGCGACGAACTTAATGCCGAATTGTGTGACTTCGATCATGCTTCGCGTTGTTCTTCGACAACGGGCTCCGATGAAGGAGCAACTGCAACTGTCACCCCAGTAGGGCTACAGGCCCTTTCAACTGTAACGCCGACAGGAATCTTATCAAAATCTCCCTCGGCACCTTCCTTCGCCAATCTGGCAAGAACACTCTGAGGGACACTCATATTGGCGGTGAAGGTCGAATATCGAAGCAGGAAGGCGAGCAAAACGTGCGCGGTCCGAGCAAAGTGCCTCAAACTGCCCTCACTAAGATAGTCCAAAACCTTATTTAGATCGACAAAGTTGACAAGCCAGTCTCCTACTTTCGATCGCTTCTCCTTCTTTTCTGTAAAATGCCACAGTCAAATTCGGATCTATGTAAAAAATTAAATGACATACAGAATAGGAGGTCGACATCAAACCTATTTCAAGGGGAACTCTAGAGCACCGGAACGCCGGCCTATCCTTCTCAGGAACGTTGCCAAACTCCCAGGGCCTAGTTACCCAATCCCTAACGTCGATAACGCCCTTCCCGGAGGAAGGCAGACACTTCACTAACTCTAAGGATTTGTCTATGGCTCGGAGGTAGACTTTGGAACTCCCCCCGACCCTATAAAGCAAGTAGCAATAGTCCATTTTGGCGAGCCCTAGGTTCACACCCAAGCGCCGATTAATCTCAAGCATACCAAAGATGATCCTATAAACGTTCGATGAAAACTGGAAGGGCGCCACCTTATTTTTTACTATAATCTTATGAAGAAAAGGATGGAGGGGAAACCTAAGCCGCCCCTCTACGATAACAATGATCGGGAATGGCACCCCATTTTCGGTCTCTCCCATACGATAGTCATCGGGGTCGATTAATTCTAAGCCGATCTTGTTTGGGATGTCGAACTTAGATCTAAAAGCGACAATGGCCGATGGACCGTCTAGTATTCTACGAAGACGCGATGCCATCAGGGGGCAACTGTCGAAGCACAAGAAGAGAAACAAAGAGAAGAACGAAAGAAGTTTGGGCTTGAAAAACACTTACAGTGGTGGGTGTTGAGACAGGCGACGCACACGCTAGACAAGAAGGTGAAGAAAAACCAAGTGCCTTTTTCCAAACAGGGCGTCACCCTTTTATATACATCAAAGCCGTCGGTTGGTGCGGGAAAAAACGGCAGCAATCATGACGCTCTGCTGAAATGTTGCATCGGCCGTTGATTCGATGGCACCCTATCAATGAAGCTTTTAAAATCCCCACCGTCCGCGTGGCCGGGTGACCATTACAGCCCTTGGCCGCTTGGGAAGTCAAAACAACATAAAGGTTGGGGGCCAATTGTGGGGGAATAGCCTACAGGCCAACCCAGTGGATGGGGCCCAATCCACATGAAGTATAGTTGGGCTACTTGGCGGCCCGAACCAGAGCCAAAGGATGGTTCGGCCTAAGTCGCCGACCTCCTTCCAACCTTGGCCCAAACCGCGAGAGGTGAGCCCAAACCGTTAGCAGTTTTCGAGCATTAAATGTGGAGTTGACCCGCATTAAATGCGTGAGCAGCTCCCTATGCGACGTCGACGTGCACATCCAGTCAGCCGAAATCCTCAACGGCGGTAAGACAGCCCTGCACACGTTCAGTCAGTGGCATGTAATGATGCCTACCTAGCAGACCATGATGATCTGCTAGTAGGCATGGAGCAAAACACTCCATCGATCACACTATAAATATTCAAACCCTCGAGAGCCAGGTATGGACAACTAACTCAAAACATCCATAACTTTTATTCATTTTGATCTCGATTAAGCTTGCTAACTTAATTATCGGAGTGTGATCAACCCACCCAGGGTCAACCCATTCTAACTTTCTTCTCTTGCAGAGAGTTTGGACTCATCTTCGTGGGCTTGAGAGTTCGGCCCAACTTTCCCAGAAAATCCCACCCACAAGTCACAACATTTTATATTTCTCCACCTTTCAATATCAAGAAATGCATGGGAAAAAAAACTTATAATCAAGTATATATCACAAATCAAGTATAAGTAAATTCATACGTATAACTTTCAAAACATTTCAAAATATGTCACAATTTTTTTAAATAAAAAATAAATACACACATACACACACACACGCATAAATATATATATACATATATATATATATATATTAAAGTTTTCTTTTCTCTATCATGTAACATCAATAGAGTAACATACCTCATATTTTTCTTTTACCATTAAGCATATGTGGTAATTTCATTGTTACTCGCATCTTCATTGGAGTTGCTTTCTTCACTATCACTCTAAGATATCAGCACGTTTTTTCTTTTGGCTTTCTTTTTTACCTTCTTGAGCATTGGACATTCGAGTTTCATGTGGTCGGGTTTTTTGCATTCATAACACACAATAGTATCGTTTTTTTGAGGACACATTTTCACTTTGCATTTTCTTTCTTAGAAACCTTTTGAATTTCTTTATGATCAAAGCAAGCTCCTCATCTTCATTACTAGTCTCTCTATCATCATTATCAAATGTGGAGAAAATGGTGGACGATTTCAATGTTATGCCTTTCTTCTTTTTGCTTTTGTCATCATCTATTCTCACGATAAGCTCGTAAGTCATGAGTAAACCTAAGAGTTTATCTAAGCTAAGCTTTGTGAAGTCTTTGGCTTCTTGTATAGTGATGACTTTCGATTCCAAATTCTTTGGTAAACACCTAAGAATCTTTTTCACCAATTTAACATTAGTATAAGATTTACCAAAAGATTTTAAAATATTTATAATATCAGTGAATCTAGTAAACATGTCAGAAATAGACTTATCAAGATTCATTTGAAATAACTCATATTTGTGCACAAGCATACTAATCTGGAATTTCTTAACTTGATTAGTTCTTTCATGTGTAATTTCCAATTTATTCCAAATTTCATTAGCTGACTAACAAGTAGATATACAATTAAATTCATTAGGATCAAGAGTATAATAAAGAAGATTCATAGTTCTAATATTTATTTGAACACTTTTTATATCACTAGCATTCCATTCACTTTCTTCCTTAGGCACAATTTTTCCTTCTACAATATTGGTTGGTATACTAGGACCATTAACAATGACTCTCCATAATTCATATTCAGTAGCTTGAATATATATTCTCATTCTAGCCTTCGTGTAGTTGTAATTAGTACCACTAAACAATGGTGGTTTATTAGTCAATTGACCTTCAACAAGGGTAGTACTAAAAATACTTACCATAATTTACTCTAAGACGGTTAAGTCTACTAAAAGAGCCTAGACTCTGATACCAATTGTTAGTCTATGTGGCAACCAAAGAGGGAGGGGTGAATTGGGTTAAAATAATAATTCAACAAATAATTTGAAATTTAAAAAATTTAACTAAATATTCAAACAAATATTAATCAACTAATAATATATTATAAATAAACGCAAGTAATTTAAACTATAAAGTAAAGGAGATAGAGAGAATAGAATAAGACACCAAGATTTATCGTGGTTCGACTTCAAATCCAAAGTCTACGTCCACTCCCCAAGGCTCTTTCCTTAAGATTTTTCTTCACTATATCCAAACCGTAGATACAGCCATTAGCCTTTTAACTCAGGCGCTAGTCATCCTTTACAACTAGTTTTTTTACAGATGCTAGCCACATCCCTCAAACTAGTTTTTACACAGGTGCTGGTTATACCCAACTAAGTGATCCCTCACTCCAACTAGTTTTTATACAGATACTAGTCACACCTAACCCCTAGCTATTTCTCCTAACTAGTCTCTCTTTTACAAGAAGAAAGAACGAGAGTACAACCACTCTTGCTTACAAATAATTCTCTCAAAGAATAGATTTGCCAATGAAGCTCTCAAAATATTATAAGATAAAATAAAATGAAACGCTCAAAGACTTTATAGGATGAATATAACTTTGATGCACAAACTCTTATTGTTCTTGTTGTTGTTGTTTGTTCCTCAAGTGTATCTCTATTTATAGATGAAGATAGGAGGATGATTTATAACTTCAAATAATTTTATAACCATTGGAGAGTATTGAAGACATTTCTTCCGGTTGAGCTATTTGCTACCAGACAATATTTTGAATTTTTGATCAGATGCCTTCAGTTCTATCTCAATGTTGGCCTTGATTATATTTGAATTTGAAAATGGCTACAAGAGAAAGGTTGTAGACATGGAAGTCAGATTTTTAGAACCTTAAGAATCAAGTCGATCCAATGGTCAGATCAAAAGTTATGATCAAAATTTCAAACTATCTTCCAATTGGCTGATTTGAATTTCTGTTGAGTTGCCTTCACTTCCAGCTCCTTTTTGTTCCACAGGACATTCTCTTCATGACATCTTCATAAGATACCATTTTATAGGAATTTGAATTTTATTTTCAATGTTGCTACAAAAATCAGATCAATCCAAGGGTTAGATCAAAAGATATGGGCAAACTACTATAGTTATATCATAGGATATATTTTTATTGAATTTTCAATCTTAGAAGAAAATTATGTCCTCTAATTTTCTTCCTTGAATCAAGTATCCTTAAAACATGATTCTCAAAAAATTAGATATTACTTTTCAAGTTTTGATCACTCTTTCAAGTGCTTCATAATGTTGCAAAATTTTATTGCACCAACTAGACCAAGGATTAAAAGTATTGAATATATTTAATTAAGAAAATATTTATAAATCAAAATAAGTTATCATCAAAACTATATATAAAATTCCATATGAATTAACTTAGGGCTAACAACATGCATTTACTTATACTTGATTTGTGATATATATACTTGATTATATGGTTTTTTCTCATGCATCTCTTGATATTGAAAGGGGGAGAAATATAAAATTTTGTAATTTATAAAGCATGTTTGGTATTAAATTGAATATGCCTTGCATGAATGATATACATTAAATTTATTTTGTGGATGACAAAAGAAAATATATATTTCATTATATTCTATGAAATTTTATTAGTTTCATTCATGATTATTTTTTGATGATAACAAAGAGGGAGAAATCTATTGATTGATATTGAATTCTACAATACATGAGTTTAAAAAGAATGTGCATTGGTTGAGGGGGAGTTTGTATTATAAATCTCTTTATTTTTTTACTTCTCCATTAAACTTGAAATATGTATGAAAATATTTATTTTATTTGAATTGATTTTATGAGGTAAATCAATCAACGGTTGTCATCATAAAAAAAGCGGAGGTTGTTAGCCTTAAGTTTATTCATATATAATTTTATATATGGTTTTGAAGATAGCTTACTTTGATTTATAAATATTTTATTGATTAAATGTATTTAATACTTTTGATCCTTGGTCTAGTTGGTGTAATAAAGTTTTGCAGGATTATGAAGCACTTGAAACAGTGATCAAGACTTGAAAGTAATATCTAAATATTTGAAAAGCATATTTTAAGGAAACTTGATTGAAGGAAGAAAATTAGAGGACATAATTTTCTTCTAAGATTAAAAATTCAATGAAACTATATCCTATGATACAGCTATAGTAGTTTGCCCATATCTTTTAAACCAACCGTTGAATTGATCTGATTTTCATGGTAGCATTGGAAATAAGACTCAAATTCTTATAAATGATATCTTATGAGGACGTCATGAAAAGAATGTCTTGTGAGACAAAATAGAGCTGAAAGTGAAGGCAACTCAACAAAAATTCAAATATGCCAATTGGGAGATAGTGTGAGCATCTTAATCATAACTTTTGATCTGACTATTGGATCAACCTAATTCTCAAGGTTCTAAAATTATGACTTCCATATCTTATAGACATTTTCGAATTCGAATGTTATAAGGGAGAAAATCAAAGTGGAACTGAAGGAAATTCTGTAGAAATTCAAATATGCCAACTGTGAGACAGTTTGAGTGTTTTGATCATAACTTTTGATCCGATCATTAGATTGACTTGATTCTTAAGGTTCTAGAAAGCTAACTTTCATGTCTATAACTTTGTGTTACAGAAATTTTGTAATTAGAACTATATCAAGACAAACATCGAGGTGGAACTAAGGCATCTGATCAGAAATTCAAAAACCTGTTTGGCAGCAAGTAGCTCAACAAGAAGAATGTATTCAATGCTCTCCAATGGCTATAAAACTCATTTGAAGCTACAAATCATCCTTCTATCTTCATCTATAAATAGAGATACACTTGAGGAACAAACAACAATAATAAGAACAATAAGAGTTTGTGCATCAAAGCTATATTCATCCTATAAAGTTTTTGAGAGTTTCATTGTATTATATCTTGTAATATTTTGAGAGCTTCATTGGAAAATCTATTCTTTGAGAGAATTATTTGTAAGCAAGAGTAATTGTACTCTTGTTCTTTCTTCTTGTAAAGGAGAGACTATCTAGGAAAAATAGTTAGGGGTTGGGTGTGACTAGCATTTGTACAAAACTTAGTTGGAGTTAGGGGTCATTTGGTTGGGTGTGACTAGCACCTATGTAAAAACTAGTTTTTTGGGGGGGGGGGGGGGGGGGGGGGGAGGGGATGACTAGAATTTGTGAAAAAAACTAGTTATAAAGGAGGACTAGCACTTGTGTTAAAAGGCTAGTGGCTGTATCTACGATTTGGATGTAATGGAGAAAAATCTTAAGGAAGAAGCCTTGGGGAGTGGGCGTAGACTTTGGAGTTGAAGTCGAACCACGATAAATCTTGGTATCGTATTATTTTCTCTCTATCTCCTTTACTTTATAGTTTGAATTACTTACGTTTATTTACAATATATTATTGGTTGATTAATATTTGTTTGAATATTTAGTTAAAATTTTTAAATCTGAAATTATTTGTTGAATTATTGTTTTAACCCAATTCACCCCCTTTTGGGTTGCCACTTGGACTAATAGTCCGATGATAAGGACAAATACACAGTAGAGCATGAAGACCTCAATTGCCCCCCACATGGGTAGAGGCAGAGTTATACACATAGTTGTATTTGTTAGAGAGGCTTTATTGTGTTTGTGAGAGTTGAGAGTTGTAAACTTCTTCTCGTTGAATTTTTTATCCCATTGCCGCTGACGTAAGCAAATTGCTGAACCACATTATTTCTTGTGTCTCTCTCTTTGGGTGTGTGTGTTTTTGGGTTCATTTTGCACAATATTTGGTGTTAATAGCTTTTGTTGGCACAACACTTTCGATTCTCTCTCTCTCTCTCTCTCTCTCACACACACACACACACACACACACACACACGCACGCACGCACGCGCGCATATCATGTAAGTTGATACAAAATATTGTGGTGACTTGATTGTAACTAGGGTTTTTTATGTAAAGAATGGAATAGGATAGTTGGATTTGGCCATTGTCAAACCAGTGAAGCCTCCTATATAAGAATTGTTGTATTAAGAGCAGAAGACGAAACGAGCATCAAGAAATATAATAAAAACAAAAAATTGAAAGGGGAAAGTCAACAAATCAAGACGACAACAAAAGAAATGTGAGGGATGTGGAAGATTTCTCAAGTTTGACAGAAGGAAAGGGAAAGAAAGAAAGGAAAATTTTCTTTTCTTTCTTTGGTTTTTGATTTAGGAGGGAAAAGAAGAGAAAGAAAAGATAAAGTTGTTTTTTTTTTTTTTTTCACTTTTTTTTCATTTTCTTTCCCCTTTCTATTTTACTAGGTATCCTATTAATATTCTTCCTCTTTTCTTTTAATTTCAAATAAGAAAAAGTGATTTTTCTTTCACTTTCCTCTCATTTTCTTTGCAAATCAAACAACCAAAAGAAAACTATTTTCTGTACCATTCTGTTTCGCTTCCATAAGTATCAAAGAGACCCTCGTGATATCATGGAAGCTAAAGGCCCACAACGAATACTATGTTAATCTGTTTTACATGAGATCAAGCAAGGTTCCCCAACTTAAAGAATTTGTATAAATTAGAACACCATGTAGTCCTTGCTCCACCTCTGGCAAAGCAATAGACTTATATACCTTGCTAGGTGGGTTTTAAGGTACGTCTAGCTAGTGTGTTTAGGACCCACCTAGTAGAGCAACCCATTGCCTTGTGAGAGGTACGTGAAGACTTGAGCAAGGGTGACATGGTGCTCCTAGAGCATTGGATAATTCTATTTGATGGATAGGGTCCTGGTTAATTTGGACTTTTGATATGCATTATTGACAAGGCAATCTCTAGGTGTGTGTGAAAGCATCATGGTATCATGTGTTATGTACAAATTATTCTAACTAGGCATGCTTTGTGTATTAATTTTAGTATATAAATTAATTATTTCATTTTAATCAGGATCTATATAAGCAATATTTGCCTTGCATTATTTGTTTAATGATTACGCATGATTGTCTGTTATTTTGTTTAGTAGATGATCTGATGTGTTGAGTATGACTTACACACGGAAGATTAGATAATTGGTTCTTATAGAATATAAGCTTATCGTTCATAGTCTTAGATGGAACTGGACACACCACGACTGTAACACAAGATTTTAACAAGTTTATCTTGACTATAGGGAACGGTATAGCTCCAACTTCTTGGAATAGTATACTTTGTGTGCATTGAATATGACTGTGTTGAGGTAATTATTTTTATACTAACTATATAAAATAATTAATGCCTCATTATACTCTTAATCGTAATATAATTATTAGACAAGTGTATATAGTGTTAATTGTTTTGATTAAAAAAAGAGTGAGATTTTTTTATGGGTTAATACACTTAGTGAGTTAGGTGATAACATTACGTATATGGTGAATATTAATTATTGATAGAATTCACATTTTGGTGCAGGGACTGATGATACCCCTTAAAGAAAGCTTATAACTTTTGATTATGTCAAACCCTATAGGTGACATATCAAATAAATTAAATGGAATGTCTCAAGGAATTGAATAAATCTATTAAATTTAAATTGTCAGTAATTTAATTGAATAGACGAGTATCTGTGATCCTAATGTAAGGAGATCAATAAGCATTTAATAATATAGAGTTCGGAATATAATTCCTTTTATGACAAGGAGTGCAATTATAATTCTTTAGTGGTATAAATTAGAATTTATGTAAATAAGAATTAATTCTAGTTGGATTAAGAATCTTTATTTGCGTAGGAAGTCCTACTCATACTAATTTTGTGGTCTATGTTGTAGCCTCTATATATACGCACTCTATAAGCAGTTAGGGTTACAATTTATAATCTCAGATACATGTTTTTGTGAGAGATAAAAACCCTAATAGTTGCGAGCCTACTCTCTTTGGAGTAATGCTTGTACGAGGGATACACCAAAAGTCCAAAGGTCACGTTTGAGTAGTTGAATCGTTATTGTTGTTGTTCAAAGATTAAAGCAAAAGAATTTTGAATATAATGCCTATTGATTACATTATAAAAATGTATTTATAAGTTCTTAACTTTGTGTTTGTTAACATTGAAATAATTATAAATAGTTTTAATCAAGTTACTTTTAATCCTAATAAATTTTGTTGAGAATTTTGTATGCTTTTAGATAAAAGAGAGAGCAAACCCACATGGAAAGAAAGGAGTATTCATTGATTGGAGCCCACACACATAAGCAAACATCCATTTTCTAACAATTCTATCAAAACATGTAACCCATGTTTTTGCTTTTGAATAAAAGAGGGAGCAAACTCACATGAAAATAAGGCAATTGACATGGAAAGAAGGCAACCCATATGGCAATTGACATAGAAAGAAGGCAATTTACATGGAATTACATGGAAAGAAGGCAACTCACATGGCAATTGACATGGAAAGAAGACAATTCACATGGAAAGAAGATAAAAAAAGAAATTAATAATTAAATAAATAAATAATTATCATTATAGGGAATGGATGGTTGCATCTTGCTAGTCTATAAATAGCAACATCAAGACCAAGGAAGGGAGGATGAGCAAGAGAGAGAGAGAGAGAGCTAGTGGGAGAGTCCGGCCTTTGGCCGAGGCTTCTCTCTTTACAGTTTATTTATGGGAGTTTATTTCTCTTCCATTTATGTATGTTGTTTTGTGTTAAATCTTTTTATTTATAAAGTTTTTTTTTCTTTCATGTCTAGAATTTTCAATGTTAGTAGCTAGTTTTATTCTTGGAGCCAATTGGGAAGATCACTTGACCAAATTGGGATGATCAATTAAGGTCTTTTCATTATGAATTTATTTAAAAACTTAGTATTTTTGCACACATTCGGTATATTGCATGGTTGAGCACGTACACGTATATTTTATTCATGTAATGGTTTTGTGTGAGTTTAGACTAGATTAAGTTTAGGAGTAGTGTAATTAATATAGGAGTAGTGTAAAAGTAAAATATATGCTTGTTTATTCTATACTTTCCGGAGACTTATATATTTTATACGGGTACTCTGTCCGATATATTTTTATGTCAAACCTCTAGTAAGGACCTAAGGTCCTTAATCCTAATCTGGAATGGATCGAGTTATATTCATGAATAATTGACGTTTAGTTCATTTAAAAAACTTAGATTTAGATTTTTAATTATGTTTGTAATACATTTTGCATTGACAAAGTAGTCGGTATATGCAAATCAATGGTAAGGGTCTTCGATTTTAATTGACTAAGTTTCTAAACTAGAACATTTGAAAATATGTGCCTTTAATTATGCTTGTTACACTTATGCCCTCACAAAGCATTGCCAAGTGTTGACGAGTTGATGGTGAGGGTTTCATGATTTTAACGTCATATTCTGATGATTGATTATCTTGAATACACTCATCTACTAATTTATGATATCCGAGTAAGCTAAATGATTGGCAGTTGGTAAACCTGTATTGATCATTCCCAAGTAAGTCAAGTGATTGAATCAATTGAATCCAAGACTATTTTATTATATTATGTTTATGTTAATGTCTAGTTCAGCATGTCTTTTGAGAATGTTGAACCCTCAGATGGTAAGACCATCTAGTCTGGCACGTTTTTTGAAAAAATCTTCAAAACGGTAAGTCCCTTCAAACCTGTCGACCGGGATGAGACCCCAAGTCCCCGAGATGGTAGAATGGTCCACCTTTGGCGCCTATTAGCCCGCCAATGAAGAATGTCCGTTTCGTCACGTCTTCCGAGAAAGTTGATTCCTCAGGCGATAAGTCCACCTAGCAGCTTTCTGATATCAGACAGTCTCTGGAATGATCGCGACCTATTAGAGTAACGAAAATACTCATAAACTTTGTAACTGTCCGAGTGGCGGAAACACTTACAAACAGGTCGACATAGGGAATTGCCAATAAACTCCTTATGTCACAGGACCGAACTCGCCTATTGGTCGTGACATGTTTACCAAAAGACAGGATACCTTTGGAAACCAACTCGTCATAGATCATCAGAGTGACAGAAACACTCAAAACCCAGGTCAACACTAGTGCTCGCTAGTCTATTTCGGCGAAAAATGACCAAACTGCCCTTAGGGCTTTTCAGCACGCTTTTTTGAGAAAGTACCTAAGTCTTGAAAGTGGTAAGTCCACCTTTCCAAGATTCTCCTAAAGAAAATCTGGAATGATTAGGTGCCTCCCAGTCAGTTTCGGGTCAATTTCGAGACCCTTCGGTCAAAATGACCATTTTGCCCCTAGATAGCCGAGCGCCCAGGGAACCACACCGGCTCTGGGTATCAAACCGGTAACCTCCTGGAGGTGCTTCTGTTAGTATCCCCGACCTTCCGATCCATTTCCGGATAATTCCGAATCAATTCCAGTAAGCCTGATGCAAAATGATCGTTTTACACCTGGTAGGCCGGTCGCCTTTTCCAACCACGCCGGCTCTGGATATCAAACCAAAAACCTCTTGGAACATTCTAGCTAATGTTTTCAACCCTCAAGCCTCCTTCCGGGACGTTCCAAGTCCATCTCGGCAGCTTTCTGGCCTGATTGACTGTTTTGCCCCTAATAGCCTGGTCAACCTTTTCAACACATCTTGACATCATTCTTCAAGTCTACTCCCCCCGAGACACTATTCTAAGGGTTTCTACCCATTTCTGGCTTTCCAGACCACTCCCGGCCTTCTGAAACATTCTCGAACTTTTCAAAGTCACTCCCAGTGAAGCCATGCTAAAAATTGCATGGTAGTCACTAGTACAGGCGCCCAAATCTTTGAAAGATACGTTGCTTGCCGACCTTAAAAGTTTCCTAAGTGGCTGGCACCACTAGTAGTGGTGCCAAGCCCACACATGGCCTGGCGCCACTCCTAATGGCGCCAGTGTAAAGTGTTGCCTGGCGCCTTTGCAACAGGCACCAGTTCAGTCTTCTGTCTATAAATATAGAGTCTCCTCCAACGTGAAAAGGGTCCACAAACATAGTCCAAAAATCTTGCTCTTCGATATGCAGAGCTCGAAGTCTTTCCAGACCCTAGTTTTCTTTAGGTTCTTCAAACCCTAGCCTCCATATACAAAACCCTAGCTCCTATACACTTAACCCTAGCTTTTATACACTCATATGCAAACCTTCGAAGCCTCCATTAAAGACTTGAAGTGTTGCAACTCCGAAGCTCTCGGCGGTCAACGTGAAGCAAAGCAAAGCAAGCAAAACAAAGAAGACACAAGGTGGGCTTCCTATTTACGTTTACACAATTCCCCCCTCTCTCTTCTATTTCTTAACCCACTTGGGTTTTCTTCTATTTTAACCTCCATCTTCTATCCTCCTTTGTTACATACTTGAAACAAGAGACTCCCCGGTTCATATGTAGGATTGGGCTAGTGATAGTCACCGTGTCGGGGGCTTTCTCTTAGTCTAACCGGAGACCATGTGGGTTCGGCCCCCTTGATTATGTGGTGAAGCCTTTAACCTTGTATGTTCACAACCCCAACTTGCATTGTGCATATCATGATCATGCATCTCTTCAAAACTTGCATTGAAAATTAATTTCAAAACTTGCATTAAATCTTCTTTTTCTAAACTTATTTTTAAAATCACAATCGTAAGGTGATTTTAACCTTTTCATTGTTAGGGTTGTTTTAGGAAAGTGTTATATTTAAAGTGACTATTATTGTCCATATTTCCAAATCTTTATTGTTTTCAAAACCATAATCCTAGAATGGTTCTAATCCCTCCATGGTTAGAATCGTTTTAGAAAAGTGGGATATTTTTAGAGACTTGTAAAAGTCCACATTTAAATCCTTTTTCCAACATTGTTTTCTCAACCCTCTCCAAAATCTCTTTACAAATCTCCTTTCCAAAACATTCTTCACATTTACTTTCCAAAAATCTCTTTCTTAAAAATCTCTCTTTCCAAAAAGATCTATTTTTCAAAATCTCTTTTTCTTGGTGTTCAAGACAAACTCTAGAGCCATGGTTAGGAAACCCTAATTTTCTCTCCTACAACATGATTTCCAATCTTGCCTCAAAATATAGATTTTCAAAATCTCTATTTTCTACGTCAAATCTTAGATTTCTAAAATCGCTTTTCCTATACCAAAAATAGCTTTCCAAACCTTAGTTTTCCAAAATTCCTCCTTTCTAATTCTATGTCAAATCAAATATTTCGTTTTTGGAAACTAAATGAAATCTTTCGTTTTTGGAAACTAAATCAAATCTTCAGTTTTTGAAAACTAAGTCAAATCCTTCGTTTTTGGAAACAAAATTAAATCACCTCTTTGAGAAATAAAATCCAATTTTTTGTTTTAAGCAATAGAAATCAAATCTTTCCTAGTCCAACCCTTTTTCTAATTTCAACCTTTCCTAATTTCATATCTTTCCAAATTTTAACTTTCTAAATTCTAAATTTTCAAATCTGTCTTAAACTCAAATCTTTCCCAGCAATGATACTTTCCAAATTCAACACTTTCTTAAGTTGAAACTTTCTAAATTCAAAAATTTTCAATTTCAAAATCTTTCCTATTTTAAACTTTCTTAATTTGAAACTTTCCTAAAATGAAACTTTCTAAAATTGAAACTTTCTTAAAACAGAACTTTCCTATTTTGAAACTTTCCTAATTCTAAGATTTTCTAAATTCAATCTTTCCTAGACTCCAACTTTTAATATTTTCTAAATCAAACTTTCCAATCAAATCTTTCTTATTCTCAAGTCCTTCCTAAATCCGGATTTGGATTCTCTCCATTTTATGAATTGGAATTGAGATCTCTATTCCATAGTCAATGGCCTAGATGTAATCTTATCACATGTTTTACTAAAACTACGTTGTTTTATATGAAAATTTATTTCCTTATATATAACTATAAAATCATTTATTTTTAAATAAATTTTAAGTCAACTTATCTAAACCCTTCATTTTTATGTTAACTGACGTGTCAACACCTCAATCAATGGTATGAAAATCTCCATTTCAATTCATGGAATGGAGAGAATCGAAATCCCCTAAATCTTATCTTCCTAAGTCTAGGTTTTCTAAAATCAAGTTTTCCAAAATCAAGCTTTTCAAGTCAAATTCAATTCAATGACATGCTTCAACCCTAGGTTACCCTAAGTCCTAGGATGTCTAAACCCTAGTTTGACCCTAACCTTAAAATTAGGAAGCTTCCAACTCTTCTCCAAAAATTCTTTTCTAAAGCAAGATGGTTTTTCAAACTTTAATTCAAGTCAAAATGTTTTCAAATCTCAATCTTTCCAAATCAAGTCCAAATTCTATCTTTCCAAATCAAAATCAATTTCAAATCCTCAAGTTCTATTTTAAATCAAAGTCCAATCTTTTCAATTATTCCAAGTCAATTTCAAATTAAAGTTTAATTTTCAATCTTCAAATCCAAGTTCCAAATCAAGTTCTTTTCAAATCAAATTTTTTATCGGACTCTTGTTCGAACTACGACTGACCTGATTCCCAAAAATGGATATATAGGCAACCCTCATGGGTGCGGTCACAACTTTTTTCAAATTCCGATTCCACAACCTTTTCCAAATTCTAATTCCTTAACCTTTTTCAAGTTTTCAATTCGATGATCTATTTCAAGTTTCTAATTCCAAAATCTATTCTCAAATCTTTATTTCCAATTTCTAAAAATTTTTTTTAAAAATCAAATCTATTTTTTCAAATCTATTTCAAATCAAATCAAGTTCTTTTTCAATCTACTTTCCAAAATCAAATCTTTTTCTTGCACTTGCATATATTGCATCATGTCAAACTTTTCTTAAAACTCTTTTCTAAAGTAAATAGTTTTGGACATGTATTAATCAAAGACTCTAATGAGTGAACCTAGGGTGAATAAATATGTAGATACCACACGGGTGGGGTAGGGTGATGGCTTAGTGCGTCTTTCCTATACAACCTCCGAACCTAGATAATTATTTTCAAAGACCGAATGGAGTTATTTTCAAAAAAGGGTTTAAATCTTTCCAAAGGTTGCCAAACAACCTATTTTCTTAAAAACCCTCTCTAGAAGAAGTTTTCAAAATCTTTTCAAAAACCCTAAGTGTAATCTTCGGATTGTGCTTAGTTTTAGGTAACCTAACTCACCTTAACCAAGTTAGGTGGGGACTCCAAATATTTTTCAAAAGCCCTTTAATCAAAATCAATTTTTAATTCAAACTTAGTCACACTCGTCCTTTTAAGAGGATGAGTTCTAATGAGAGAGTATTGTGTTTTTCTCACTTGTCTTTTTTGAGTGCAAAAAATCGGGGCGCGACACAATGCAAAATGCTTGAACCTACAAGTGTGAAAGAGGTTTTTGAGAGAAGAAGTACTAAAGCTTCTCGATGGGGTATTGACTTGATCTACTTAATACATCCAAGAGAAAGTGCGGCAAAGTAGTATTCAATAATAACCCGGTACGATAGGGGTCAAATTACATGGAACGGTTACCTAAACATGCAAAGTTGGTACTAGAATTCACTCACGGTAAAAACTTAGATACCGACTAAGCCATGCTAAACACCATAGAATTGCAATAGCTTTAGTTAAAACCTAAGCCTACTTGTTTGAATTCCACCATGAATAGTACATATAAGATCTGGACAATTGGTGTATAAAAAAAATAAATAGTAACCAAAATAAAACAGTTTGTTTTGGGAGGTTTGATGATTGTTAAACTAGACTTTAAATTATACTTAATAAAATGGTCTTGCATCCAATTGATTAGATCACCCGATTCATTCGAGATTCTAACGGAAGTTTTGTAACTCAAATCATTAGCTTCGTCTTGAACTTTTGATTCGAAAGATTGGACAATTAAAACAAAATTTTAATAATAATTAAATCTAGAATAATAAAATTAAAGTCATAGATTCATACCATCGATTTGTGTAATAACTATACCAAACTAAGATTTGTGCATAGAAATTACCAAACTTAGTCAAGAATCTAAGTTTTTTCAAAGATTTAGAATTTAATTACCAAGAATTGAAATATTTTAAAGATAAACAATGAAAACCCAATTGTCTCTGTTAATATCCCAAGATCCTCGGATGATCTTCATAATTGGCTCTAAGAAGAAAAATTAGCTATTCATGGTAATTAAAGGACTTGACTTGAAAAAAAAAAATGACTTCATAAATAATTGAAAGCTCCTATATATATCTCTCTTTCTTGCTTCCTCTCTAGCTCTCCCTTTCTTCACTTTTGGTGTTTTTATTTATAGACTCACAAGATGAAGCCATCCATTCTCTACAATGATACATTATTCATTTTTTTAATTATTAATTTCTTCTTTTGTCTTCTTTTTATATCAATTGCCTTCTTTCCATGTCAATTACCACGTGACTTGTCTTCTTTCCATGTGAATTGCCTTTTTTCTATGTCAATTGTCTTCTTTCCATGTGAGTTTGCTCCCTCTTTTATCCAAAAGCAAAAACATGAGTTGTTTGTTTTGGTGGAGTTGTTTAAAAATGGATGTTTGCTCATGTGAGCAGGCTCCAATCAATGAAGACTCTTTTCTTTTTATGTGAATTTGCTCCCTTTTTTTATTATCTAAAAGCCTACAAAATTCTCAACAAAATTTATTAGGATTAAAAATAAATTAATTAAAATTATTTATAATTATTTTAATGCTAACAAACACAAAGTTAGAAACTTGTAATTACACTTTTACAATATAATTAGACCCCTAATTACTTTTTGCTAGTTCCTAGCAAAACAAATAAATACACTTAAAAAGATATGCTCCACTTTTATAGGGAACACAAGTGCATTTAATATATAAACTAAGCCTTTAAAACCCTAGGTTACCCTAGTGGACACATGGTGTCTCGTAAAAGTTTTCAATGATAGTACTCACAAACATCAAAATGAGCTTACAACTAAGTATTTATCAAAACGTAAGCATGTTTTGTCTGTCATACTCTTTAATACACAAGCAAGATAATGTCTTAGAACAACATATGAGAGGCTTTTGTGTGTGTGTGATCATTATATGATAACAAAAAGTATTACAACATAAAAATATAGATACATTCTTTAAGTATTGATTCAATCTCACTGGAAATTCTTTCAGAAAGATAGAGCATAGGCATCTTACACCAGTTGCCCTTACAAAAGAGTAAATGTAATGTAAAATCGAAAGAGACAACCATAAAGAAATGACATGAATATATAAAGTGAGAGACGACTTCGCATAGCTCCATGAAAGAATACTCAATGTTAAAATCACACAAGTAACTGATAAGTGAATTCTCTACGAAGTGAATGAACAAGCAATGTACATATCAAATCCTCGAAGACTTTGTTCAGGTTGTAACTTGGTCATGAGGTATAAGGTAGGGAGAAAGAAAGGATAAAAAACTCAAAACATGTGTAATCAAGGCATAAATTGATCAATGAATACATACCTTCAATTTTCCTATTTCATTTTATTTGATTTGATATTTTTTCAACAACCAACCTCTTCTTTTTTTTTTAATTATTTTTACATCCCTTTTTATTTTTTTTTCTTTCCTTCGTTACTAATTTGTTTATTTTTTCATATTGCAAATAGATCACCCATTTTCTCAATTCAACTTGCACAAAGTGAAGATACTTGTGTTTTCGTATTTAGGAACGAAACTTTAGCAATGATATATGTAGTAAGAGAGAAAAAAATAGGCTTAAAGATGGTTCCAAAGAAATTATGTCAACAAAGAAATCTATGGTCGAAAAGATAAAAGATAGCATCGATTTATTTTTTATAGTGCACAACAGCTGAAGGTTATAAGAATTCAACATAATCAATTATCGTAGTAGTTCATACAATTGACTCAAATACAAGTATAATGGAGCTATTGAAAAAGTGATTTGGAAGAAATTTATCAAGAGTAAATGTAAACACTCCGAAAGATATAATTGACTTTAAAGCTCACTTGGTGAAAAATCTCCAATTTTGTAAGGATGAAACTATATAATATGTAAAAATACTGAACTTATCGTGATATAATAACAAGTGATGTAAAATAGCCTATTTCTATGTGTTAAGATAAAATATTGCAATTGTATTAAAAAGAAAGGATAAAATAAAAATTGTGCTAAAGTGAATGAAAAAATGTTTCAATAAATCCCTAAAATCTACATTTGCATTTCAAATAAAATTGTACACAATTATAAAATATACGCAAACCTCTTTTGTAAATCTCAAGTGCATTCAAATTGTACGCTCCTCGGCCTTGCGCATGTTTTTGTTTTGTTTGTTTTTGAAAAATATAAAACATCATCAAAATAATTGTTAGTCATATTTACAAATAAAGATAAACATGCAAACAAGACACTCAAACCTAATATACTATAGGAAGAATAATCATTACAAAGTCGAACCAGATTTTTGGCATCAAAATCAAGATAGTTTACTATTCTAGTGATTCTATGGCGTCTCAATGCTTCAACATTTACTCATCCTTTAATAATATCTAGGGAAACCATTTGATTCCCTGACATTAGTCAGTTACTCCCTTTGCAATTTTTATCCACACGCGTGTTTCTAGCACAATGGTGACACCTATATAGTCTCTTTACCCTTCTCTTACAAGCCAGAGTACTGCAACTAGTAATAGGTTGAGGTTGTTCCTCTTGGAGCTCAACCCTACTCACCATCTTTGGACGGTAAATTATCTCACCCTTGATACCAAATGGAAATATTCGGAAGATGCAACATGCAAATGTAAACACTCGACCATCTATATGAGAAATTATAACACTATCTAGTTCTTTAACGTCCGCTGGTCACAAGGACAAAACTATTAACAATACAAATATCAAATGTTATCCCTCCCCAACTAGAGAATTATCACGTCCCGAGACATAGAAGGAAATAAAGGATGGGAATAAACAACAGGGGGGAAGAAGGCTACCCCCAACTAAAGATAAAGTATCTAAGGAATTAAAAAGACTAACTATACATACTGACGGAGTGATGGTTCTATTGAAATAGTGGTGGATCCATGAGATCCTCACTTTCAATGAAACTTACAAAATTCTCAAGGTGAGGCTTCAACCGATGCCCATTGAATTTGAAAACATTCCCATTATTGGGATTTTTAACTTCTATCATCCCATGTGGTGATAATTTCCTAACAATGTAAGGTCCTGACCATCTACTTTGAAGTTTGTTCGAAAACAAGTGTAATCGGGAATTGTAGAGCAAGAATTTTTGACCAATCGAAAAAGATTTTCTAAGAATGTTTTGATCATGAAGGGATTTCATCTTAGCCTTAGAGATCTTAGCATTTTTATAAGCATCCTTACAGAGGTCTTCTAGCTCGTTGAGATATAAACTCCTATTTTGGCCTACCTTATGGATGTTCTCATTAAATTGGTAAATGGCCTAATAGGCCTTGTGTTCAATTTCAACCGAAAGGTAGCATGCCTTTACGTACACAAGTCTATACGGAGAAGAACCTAAGATGGTCTTATATGCAGTCCGATAAGCCTATAAAGCATCCACTAACCTCAACGACCAATTCTTTTGCTTAGGGTTAACAGTTTTATCAAGGACTTGCTTAATCCCCCTATTTGCCAACTCAACTTGGCCTTGGGTTTAGGGATGATAAGGTGTATAAACCTTGTGCACTATCCCATATTTTCTGATCAAAAGACCTACAAATCTATTGTGAAAATGGGATCCACCATCACTAACTACAGCACGAGGCATACCAAAACGTGAGAAGATGTACTCTTTTAAGAATTTGATCATAACATGGTGATCATTGGTACTTAAAGGAATGACAACTACCCACTTAGACACGTAGTCGATGGCCACTAGAATGTAAATGTACCCAAACGAACTAGGAAAATGGTCTATGAAATCAATGTCCCAACAATCAAATATTTTAAGGATCATAATGTGGTTTAAAGGCATCATATGCCTCCTCGAAAGACTCCCTAGCCATTGACACCTATTACAGGATATGCCAAAGATATAAATGTCTTTAAACAATGTGGGCTAATAGAAATCACTTTGGAAAATCTTAGTGGTGGTTTTGCATGAAGAAAAGTGCCTACCACACGCATGTGAGTGACAGAACTCCATAACACTTTGAATTTCATCATCGGAAATACACCAACAAATCACTTGATCGGGGCAATACTTAAACAAATAAGGCTTATCTCAAGAAAAACATCTCACATTCTTAAAGAATTTCTTTCTATCAAGACTGGACTAATGTGAGAGAATTTTACTGATAGCCAAAAAGTTGGCTATATCCGCATACCAAGGAATAGTAGCATGTGACAGTGCTTGCACATGAAAAGATACTTATCCAGACAGTATTCGTTTATGGGAAGTGAGTCTTAGGCATTCCCATTAGTAGGGAGCCTCAAAAGATGGTCGGCTACTATATTCTGAACCCCTTTCTTATCTTTGATCTTAATATGAAATCCTTGGAGCAAGAGAATCCATTGGATGAGTCACAATTTGGTATTAGGCTTAGTAAGCAAATACTTTAATGCAAAATGATCGGTGTATATGATGATTAATGATTCAACTAAGTATGATCTAAACTTATCGAATGCAAAAACTACGGTGAAAAGCTCTTTCTCTGTGGTGGTATAGTGCATTTGGGCCTCATTAAGGGTTTTTTTTTTGCGTAGTAAATAACATGTGGTTTATTATCTATCATTTTTTCCAAGACTACCCTAACTGCATAATCACTTGCATCACACGTCAACTCGAAAGGAAGAGATCAATTGGATGATTGAATAATAGGGGCAGTAGTCAATAGCCTTTTAAGCTTCTCAAAAGCTTTTTGGCAAGAAGATGTCCACTCAAAAGAAACATATTGTGATAATAAGTTGCACAAAAGGCAAGATATGACACTAAACTCTTGAATGAATCGTCGATAAAAATCAACATGCCTAAGAAAATACCAAATGTCTTTAACGGTCTGAGGGGTAGGGAGCTTTAGAATTAATTTGACTTTGCTTTGTCTACCTCTATCCCCTTGTTGAACACTATATATCTAAGAACTATACCTTATGTCACCATGAAGTGACACTTCTCCCAGTTGAGCATTAAATTGCTCTCCTCGTATCTCATTAACACCTTTTTAAGGTGTTCCAAACAAGCCCCATAAGTATCCCCATATACGAAGAAATCATACATAAGGACCTTTGAGAACCTCTCCACCATATTGCTAAAAATAAACATCATGTACCTTTGAAAGGTGGCCGGTGCATTGTACAAACCAAAGGGTATTCTTTTATAAGCATAAGTACCAAAGGGGCACCTGAAGGTGGTCTTTTCTTGGTCTTCTAGGGTGACCTTTATTTGGTTATAACCGAAATACCCATCTAAAAAGCAATAAAAGGCTCGACCTGCCACTCGTTCAAGGGCTTGGTCTAAGAAAGGGAGTGAAAAGTGGTCATTCCTAGTTGAGGTATTCAACTTACAGTAGTCGATACACATTCTCCAACCGGTTTGAATCCTGGTGGGAACTAGTTCATTAAGCTCATTCTTCATTATCGTTGTGCCCGATTTCTTGGGCATCACTTAAGTTGGACTAACCCACTTAGAATCAGAGATGTGGTAGATAATACCCACATCGAGAAATTTTAGTACTTCTTCTCTCATGACCTCCTTCATGTTTGGGTTTAAGCTTTTTTGCATTTGACGCAGAGGCTTAGACTCTTCCTCAAGGTGTATACGCTGAGTACACGTAAAAAGACTAATGTCGTGAAGGTCCGGTATAGTCCAACATAAGGCCTTCCTATGAGTCTTAAGCATTTGCACTAAAGATTCCTCTTACCCTTCTGACAGGCTAGAGGAAATAATGACCGGATAGGATTCACCTTTACCTAAGAATACATACTTTAAGGTAGATGACAAAGGCTTTCTTTCTGGAATGGGTGGTTGTTGCTCAGAAGGGATTGACTTAATAGCACTAGAAGTTAGGGTTCAAAAGAAGGGATCCATTGACCCACTTGCATATAAGACTCACCTTCTACCCTTTCTGCAGTTATGTCCCTCACACTGACACAGTCATTCTCCAACTAGTCATGGGACTCACTCAAAACTAGAGCCCTCTCTAAAGAGTCCTAAAAAAATTCATGTTCAAAGTGCTTATCGATAATAGACTCAATAAAGTCTATTTCTCTAATGTCCTCACACTCTTCCATTTGTTTACCCCCGATAAAGATATTCATCTCTAAGGTCATGTTCCTGAATGACAGTTTCAACAATCCATTCCTATAATAAATAATAGCATTGGCAGTTGCTAGAAAAGGTCCTCTTAAAATGACAAGAATGTGCCATTTGGTATTAGCGGCCTCAACAAGTTAGGTATCTAACACAATAAAATCCACGGGATAGTAGACATTATTTACTTGAATGAGCACATCCTTAATATTGCCTCTAAAGACTTTAACAGATCGATCAGCTAACTCTAAAGTCACCCGAGTAAGGCTCAACTCTCCTAGACCTAGTTCTCTATAGACCGAGTAAGAAAGAAGATTAATACTAGATCCTAGGTCAAGTAGAGTACGATCGATTCTATGTCCCCCAATTGTGCATGAAATAGGACAACCGAGGTTCTTATATTTCAGCACAATTTTGCACCGTAAAATGGCACTCTGACTCTCATTCATCATAGTCATCTCTCTGACATGCAATCTCTTTTTAATAGTGCATAAGTACTTCAAGAACTTGGCATAAGAGGGAATCTGTTTGATAGCGTCTAAGATGGGGATATTGACCCTAACTTGTTTAAAGATCTCGTAAAACTCAGAATTCAATAATTCATTCTTAGGTTTAGTCAATTGATGGGGAAACGGGGCATGTTTCATGACATCAATGCCCGCGTCTTTAGATGAATCATTAGATTCAACGAGAGGCTTAGAACGATTCTCATTATTTCTCGACTTTTGCTCACTTTTTTTCTCACTTCTCTCTTTCTCTTGCTCTTTTCCCAACTCCACAATCTTATTACTATCTTTTTGGCTTCCTAAGAAGGGTTTTATCGATAATTTCCCACTTACATATCATAACAATGTCACCGACTATATTAATGTCTTTAAACAAGCACATGCCGACCTCCCCGGGCAAGGTAGACGATATTTGATACAAGACTGCAACTTCTATTGAAATTATTATCATCCACTTAAAACTTCCATGCAGTATTCAATTGCATAATAAAATTCTCTACTGCTCATAAGATTTAATCGTGAGAAGTTGTTGCAATTAAATTTTAAATAGCTGTTACAAGCACGTAGGACATAGATGCTCTACCAAGAGCATATCCACAAATATATATATATATATATATATATGAGTTTAATTTTAATACATTGACAGTGTATAATTTTTTGACACAAGCGGATATCAGAATGCAATATGTCTCTGAACCTTACATTTTATATTGTATTTAAATTTTAAAAAATACGTGTCGCATTCTGAACCTTACATTTTATATTTTATATAAAAAACTTGTACACTGTAAATACATCAAAACTAAACTCATATATATATATATATATATTGAATAAAAAAAACATTGATACAATCCCGTGGATGATTAGGACTTTGGAGGAAGGGATCAGGAAGAAACCAAACATGCGAGGTGAGGTTATGGTAGTGATATAGATACAGATCATGTATCTCAATGGGGGTTCTGGTTCTAGTCTAGGGAGTAGCAAATTTGTTCGAAGGAAGCTAAGTTGTCCTGGAACAAAGGTATGAAAGCCTCAATGCTTCCATCACCTATGAAGGATGGTAGAAGGTATATCATTCCCTCCGTTGGGAAGTAAGATGGCATGAAAATATAAGGGCGCCCTCCTCCAAAATCTAGGTCATAGAACGGAAACCGGACCCAGCTATTGACCTCCAAGTTAGGGCAAAGGACAGACTCATTCACGTCTGCAATGGTAATTAGGTGTTCTTCTTCCACCTTGTAGTTTGCAAAGTCGATAAATGATTTGATGTAATTGTTGTTCACCTTTGCAACTGCTTCATGGATGAGATTGGCTGCGTAAGGCAATGGCTCGCGCAGAAGGTCCTCCACATTGGCACTCGGAAAAGCCCAAAGCACCACGTTCCCAAAGTACTCATCGGGTACCCTAGGGTTCAATCGCCCCCGGCCATTCACTGTGATCCTCACATAGGTGGTTTTGAAGGCGCTTAGGGACCGACTCGACCGAGCTTTGGTTATGGCCCTCCAGAGATGAGCAACCAGGCTCTCAAAAGTAGTGTAATGCTTGCTACCACCACCGTTCATCGAAGAAGCCTTGGCCTTGAGCTTGGCAAGGAACTCCAATGTGAAATGAACTTTTTGCACCAGAATGTCTTCAACAATAGTATTATCAATAGCATGACAATCCTTCTCGAGTACTTTCTTACTCATGAACTCCACTCCTCTATGCTCAAACTCGAAATTAGGAGGGTCGCGGGGGGAGAAAATGGTGCGGTCATGCGAGGGAACGAGACTAATCTCAAGTCCCCGGCAAACTTGCCCCAACGCAACCAAGAAATTGCTTGTGGAATGGCAATCAGCCACAAGGTGGTGTATTGTGAATCCTACCACCATTGAGCTACAGGCGAACCTCGTGAGCTGAACTTGCAACAACTCTGCTACACCCATCAAGCTGGGGTGAAGGCCGAGTAAAGATGCCGAAGGCTTAGATGGCATGGCTTGATCAAGAGTGCTATCAACCGATGCCTCGACAAATCTCACGCCTTCGTCATTGAGAACAATGACAGGATCACCATTGTCGTTCTTTCCCAACCTTCCGGCCCACTCCCTATACACCGACAACGCCTTTTGAAGCCCCAGCTCCAAGGCTGCATTTGGTGGGGTTGGCGGACGGTAGGCATAGATAAAAGCTACATGGTTATCGTAGACGACCTTATCGAAGACACTTAGGGGAATGTAGCCTGTGATTGGGGGTGGTGTGCCTTCATGACTTGGCTTGACAATCCTCGAGCTCTCTTTTCGCACCTTCATGGTTATGGATGTTGCTCTGGATTTGGATTTGGATCTGGGTGCGTGGGGCAAGATTAAGGAAGGTACCCCAACTCAAATTGTAAGTTGGCTAAGACTCGTTTATCTCAAAAAGAAAATTGTAAGAGGATACCCTTCATTAAGAAAAGCCATGGCAGCCCATTCCGTCTTTTATCCTGTATTGGTGGTTAATTAGTCACAGCTGTTCTCGGTGGTCAATCGACATTTTTTTATTTATAAAATAATGGTTTATGAATTTTGAGTCATCACTAGCTAGTAATGGTAGCCGAACGACTTCATCCGAGATCCCGGGACACGGCATTCCTTTTAGTCAGATAGTTAGGTCGTGTTGGCCATACAGATTTGAATAGGATTATTATGACTGTAGATTACAACCAAATATGTATATATATATATGTAAACACTCTTGGGTTCAAATTAACATTCTTGATTATCTGGAGATTGATCAAGCTGCTTTGTTACTCTAGATTGCATATTTATATCATACGAAATGAACCTTGAGAATGAGTTGCATTCGAGCCTCTTGATTGTGCGCAAAAAAAATCCGACTAACTTGATTATATATATAATAACTTGAAAATATCTGCTTTGCCTATGATTAGTCTATCTGATAACCATTAGTAATTTAGTATACATGATGAGATAACTAGGTTGTTTAATTGCCTGTAAAGTCTACATTTCCTATACCATTGACTAAATATTAATTCTGTATTAATTATTAATGTTTCTCACGTTCATGTAATTATATATTAATACATGTGTTTCATAATGCAACAGTTTAATTACTACATGCTTGCAGAGTCGAATATGCCTACAAAATGCGCTATCTTATCAACCAATCGAATGAAAAATTAGCGTAATACTACACAAATAAAAAAATTCATACAAAAATTTTATACAAAATAATATGTCTTAATGAGAGTCTTTTACTTTAAAATAAATACGTACCTTAATAGTTTTTAATTATAAAATTATCACTGTCATATTACTTTGTATATAAATTTTGTATGAATTTTTTATAAGAATAGTATTTTTCAAAATATTATTACATTCTTTTGATTTTTTTCGGTTGACCATCCCTCTGTTTCCCTGAAAAACACACCCATTGCGTGCAAGCGGATCCAAATGTTGACTCTCTCTCGACCACGTGAAACTTGAAGTTCATTTATTGGATGATGTGAACTGAATTTTGAATCACAATAATTGTTTTCTTCGTTGGCATTCTTAGTTGTGCCATTCTCATTTAATTCGCAATAATTGAAAACCGCTTGATTCATTTTTGGGGTTGGTCATAGAATAAATTTTCCTCGACTTGATCTGGTGGGACCACCGGCTTAGTGAATTTAATTTTAGGAGGGTTGGTCGTGAAAAAAAGATCTAGTGGTTAGGTAATATTAAGTACTCGGTAGTAATTCTTATCAAATAATAAATATATGATGTGTAAATAAATCAGCAATCAGAATTTATAGTGTAGTAGAAATATCCTTAAGAAAAAATACCACATGATAAAATTTAATAAGATATTTATTTAAAAATTTTTCCACTACAGCACTAATTCAAATTGTTGATATATTCACACATTACGTGTCATTATTTGATAGTGATTAATGCCAAGAACCCAGTATGCTACCTTTATTTTTGGTTGTGGAGGTTTTATATATGACAAAACAACTCAGATCAACTATACAAAAAGTTTTATTTTAATTATGCCAACTCAGATCCAATAACATTTTTTAGATCGACATTAATATTGTACTGATGTTTAGAATAGAATTTTGTATTTTACAATTTTGTGGATTAAGCATGACAATTTTATTAAGCAGAATATTGTATGTTAGGTTTGATTAGGGAATATTTGGCAATTTGTATGGCAAAATCACAATATGTAATTTAGTTGTTTAAATTTTGCTTTATTAAAACTCATATCATGGAAATATGGTGAATTGAGGGTTAGATTGAAATTAGGATTGATTCAACTAACAAAGAGTTAACCTGCAAAGATACTATGGGTTAAAATATTTGAGGTCCAATCCATCCGGATAGGCCCAATAAAAGAGAAATGAAGTTGGGCTGCCCAAAAGAATCAGCCCAAAAGAATCGATAATATCATCAGGCCCAAGTGGCCGACTTGTGCCCAGGCCTAAGGTCGCCTTGCCCAAACTACTAGCGGTATCAGGGCATTTAATGCAGAGTTGATCAGCATTTAATGTGCTAACGGCTCTTCACGCAACATCGACATTCATGTCCGATTAGCCAAATTCTGGCATGACGGCAAGGCAGGATCTAAATCCGGTCAATCGACGACGAATGATGAGGTTTACGCAATAGGTCATGATAACCTACTAGTAGACCTAAGACAAAACACTCCAACGAATACACTACAAATACTGAAGCCTCCAGAGCAAGGTATGGACAATTGAGTTTCAAGTTTACACTGCCTTTATTCATTCAATTATCGATTAAGATTGCTAACTTAATCTTCGGAGTGTGATCGGCACAAAGAGGGTCGACCCATTTTAGCTTTTCTGTCCCTTTTGCAGCTCGTTTGGGCTCATTGATACTGGCTCGAGTGATCGGCTAGGCCTTCCCGAAAATCCCATCTATACATGGCGTCGTCTGTGGGAAGGTCAATATAACCATGAGTACAAACGCTCAAAGGGGAAGAGGAGAAAACCACAATAAGCAAGGACATAAGGCTTCCTTTGGCAAAGATCACACCAATTCAGCATACTGCCGATCTTACCCAGTAGATCGCAGCCGAGATGGAGTGATGAGGTCGGAAATACGGACCCCTGTTAGGAGGCACCAGGAAGCACGAGACAAATTGCAGAGAAACCCAGATTACGTCAAGGAGCCAAACCTCCATAGAAACTAGCATCGAGACCTTACCCCTTCTCCCTCCAGTGGACGCGTCCCAAGCGACCATTCGCTCCATTCTGCTGAAAGGGAGTTTCGGCGGCGCAATGAAGAGATTTCCTACCTCACCTCTCAAGTTTAGGCCATGAGGGAGGCGATCTCCAGAAGAGATAGGCGGGTAGGGAAAGGTCCCCAGACCATGAAAGGATTTCAAGGAGTTGGGGCACCAGAAGCAGAGATGCTCCAGCAGCACGAATGAGAGGAAGTTACACCTTTAGCACCAGGCGCTGTGATGGCAGGCGAGTAGATTGGTGCCGCAGAAAGAGCCAGACTCTGCAAAATAAGGCTCGGGCGGAGGTTGGTCGGCAATAGAAAGACTGGGAAAAATGGTTCAACGAGAAGATAGAGGACAAGAAGCAGCATACCAAAGACCCCATAACTCATGACCTGATCAAAAATGCCTTGGACCAGATTGCATCCACACTGTTCATAAAGGAGATTAAGTCTCGCCAACCTCCTCGAAAGTTCACACCACTGATGTTCACTCTATATGATGAAAAGGTTGATCTAGTTAGTCATGTTCGGCATTACAAGAAAATGATGGCGTTATGGAGAGGAGACCAATCCTTGATGTGTCGAATCTTTCCCTCTAGTTTGGGGGACATAGCCTTACGTTGGTTCGACAAGTTGCCGTCCAGGTCAGTGTCAAATTGGAGGTAACTTCTCGAGCTTTTTACTGCATGCTTCCTAACTAACAGCATACAACCTAAGGAAGTCGATTTCCTACTAACCTTACGGAAGGATGAGGGAGAAGGATTGCGGGCATACGCAAGGTGCTACTGGGAGGCCAACAACGAGATCAACGAATGTAGTGAGTAGCTAATTATGACCCAACATAAGATCGACTTGCCCAGGGAGCACCGTTTGTGGCAATCCTTAATGAAGAAGCCAACCCTCATCGTACAGGATTTGATGTCCGGAATAGAGCGATACACTCGGTTGGACAAAGATGTGCCACAACCGATCTCAAAAAAGGTTGGCATAGTTAACGAAAGGACAAATAAGAGAGATGCCAAAAAGCCTTGTCGAGAAGACAGCAGCAATCGGGGCAGGAAGGCAAACAATGGGGTCTACACAGTCTTTAAAGATCTCATTTACAAAATCTTGCCCTAGATTCACAACAAGCCATTTTTCAAATGGCCCCCAAAGCTAGGAGGGGACCTTGCGTCCCAAGACCAAAAGAAGTTCTGCTCCTATCATTGGGAGAAGAGGCATTAGACAGAGCAATGCCAGCATCTCAAAAATCATTTAGAAGACTTAGCCAAAGCTGGTCATCTCGATCAGTATATTGATCAGGAAAAGACGAAACGGGAGGCCGAGCAGCCATAGCAGGAAGTTATCCCACAAAAGGAGAATAAAGCAAGACCAGTCCAACTGATCAGTGTGCTGCACGGTTTGGCTAAATCAGAAACCATTGACCCACACGGATACCGGGCTGAGATACAGAAGGTTGCACACATATGGTCGGTAGCACTGATGAAGATCTCGTAAGAGTGCAAACCCCTCACAATGATGCTCTGGTTGTGACATTGAGAATGGTGGACTGCAATGTGAGAAGGTTGCTCATCGACCAAGGAAGTTCTTCCGAACTCATGTGTTACAACCTATTTAAAAAATTGGAGCTCAAAGAGTCCAATCTCTAACCATCTCTCAACCCGTTGGTTGGGTTCAGCTTGGACCCAGTTTGGCCTTTGGGGAATGTAACAATTCCTGTGACTGTCGAGGGAATGACGTTGCAAACAAAATTCCTGGTAGTCAATGTGCCTTCACCCTATAATGCGATCACGAGACGTACTTGGTTACACCTCATGAAGGCTATCCCATCATCTTACCATTAACTGATCAAATTCCTTGTCCCCGGTGGAGTGGGAGAAATAAGGAGAGACCAAGTGGCTACCAAATAGTGCTTTCTAACGGCATGCACGACAAAGATAGAAGCTGATAAGGTGCAAATGATGGAGCTACACGAGGACATGCCTACTATCGACAATTTGGGGCAGATGCTGGAGAATAAGGTCGTTGAAGAACTAAAGAAAATACACATTAATCGACAAGATGAGAAGTACTTTATCATCGGCACGTCCTTGTCCAAAATTGAGGAGAACTCTCTGATTGAGCTGCTGACAAATTACCTTGAGGTGTTTGCCTGGACTCCTTACGACATGTTGGGGATCAACATCAAAGTTGCTTGCCACCGACTAAATGTTGACCCATAGTGCCGACCTATGGTCCAAAAGGGGAGGAGGGCGGCAACACAACATGTGGACACCGTTATTGAAGAAACTGAAAAACTCTTGAAAGTCGGGGCATCTTGGGAAGTTCACTACCCAAGCTGGCTTTCAAACACTGTGGTGGTAAAGAAGAAGGACAACAAGTGGAGAGTCTGCTTTGACTTCACTGATCTAAACAAGGCATGCCCCAAGGACCCATTTCCTCTTCCCAAGATTGACCAGCTCGTAGATGCAATAGTCGGTTTCGGGAGAATGAGCTTCTTGGATGCTTATCGAGGGTATCACCAAATTCCTCTGCGTTTAGATAACCAGGAGAAGACGGCCTTCATCACTCCAAGGGGTATCTTTTGCTATAAAGTAATGCTCTTTGGTTTGAAGAATGCCGGGGCCACTTACCAGTGACTGGTCACTAAAATGTTCAAAGACCATATCAGTAGCACTGTAGAGGTCTACATCGTTGATATGGTGGTGAAAACCAAAGTTAGCAGCTTCCATTCGGAGGATTTGAAAAGAGTATTCAACATCCTGAAGTAGTACAAACTGAGGTTAAACGCCTCCAAGTGCGTGTTCGGAGTCAGTTCAGGAAAATTCCTAGGGTTCTTGGTCACACATCGAGGAATTGAAGTAGAACCACGTCAGATCAGTGTGATCCACGGTGTTCAAGTCCCAAAGAATGCTAAAGAAGTACAAAAGTTGACTGGAATGGCAGCGGCACTTAATCGATTTATCAGTCAATCTTTAGATAAGTGCCGACCATTTTTCCAACTTCTTAAAAAATGGGAAACAATTCAAATGGACTCTGGAATGTGATCAAGCCCTTAGTGATCTAAAGAAGTACTTAACCCAGCCAGCCTTACTTTCCACCCCACTTAAGAATGAAGAACTCTTTCTCTACCTAGCAATGTCAGATCATGTAGTCAGTGCCGTACTGCTCCGGCAATAAGATCGGCAACAAATGCCAGTCTATTATGTCACTAAAACTCTCTTGGGGGCAGAAAGTAGGTACTTACCGCTGGAGAGATTAGCACTTGCACTGGTAGTGGCATCTTGCAAATTGGTGCACTATTTTAGAACCCATACCATCAACGTCCTCACGGACCATCAGCTCAAACCACTCCTTAAAAGGGCCGACTTCTCTGGAATGGTCTGTTGAACTAGGAGAATTTGACATCAAGTTCCACCCAAGATCGGCAGTGAAAGGTCAGGTACTTATTGACTTTATTGTTGAATTTTTTGTTGAACTACCATCGGAGGCTAACTCTCCAACACTTTTTACTCAATAACACGATGACCTCCCCCTGGACCTTTGGAAAAGTGTGTCGCGCCCAGATTTTTCGCACTCGAGGAATACTCACACAAGCGGGAAAAATGATGTACTCTCTCGTTAGAACTCACCCTCCTAGAAGAATGAGTGCGACTAGGTTTGAATTGAAAATTGGTTTGAATAAAGGGCTTTTGAAAAAGATTCGGAGTCGCCACCTAACTTAATTAAGGTGAGTTAGGTCACCTAAAAAACTAAGGATAGTCCAAAGACTACATTTAGGGTTTTTGAAAAACGATTTTGAAAATATCTCCTTAAGAGAGGGTTTTTAAGAAAACAGATTGTTTGGCAAACTTTAGAAAAATATTTAGCCCTTTTGGAAAAATAACTCCATTTTTGGTCTTTCGAAAACAGTGATCCTAAGTTTGGAGGTTGGTTACGTGTAGGGAAGAAGCACTAAGCCATCACCCTACCCCGCCCTTTTGGTACCTACATGTCAATCTATTCTAGATTCACCTACGAGAGTCTTCAACTAACTATTGACCAATCCTATCCACTTTGAAAAACAATGTTTGAAAAGAAACTAACATGATGCATGATATGCAAGTGCAATAGAAGAGAGTTGATTTAGAAATAGATTTGGAAAGAGATTTGATCTGATTTAAAAAGGAAGAGATAGAAGTTTGAATTTAGAAAGAAGATTTTGGGAATTGAAAATAGAAATTGGAAATTGGAAATTTGAAAATTGATTGAAAATTTGAAAAGATTGTAGAATTTGAGTTTTGAAAAATATGGAAATAGAAATTTGAAAAAAAAAAAAAGTTGTGACCGCACCCATGAAGGTTGCCTACGTATCCATTTGGAGGAATCAGGTTAATCATAGTTTGGACAAGAGTCCGATTGAAAATAGAATGTTTGATTTGAAAAAGAAGTTGAATTGGAAATTGAATTGAAAGATTGAGAAATTGAACTTTGATTGGAAGATTGAAATTTGAAAATTAGAATTTTGGAATGGAAGAGATTGAATTTTGATTGAAAGATTTGAAAAGACTTGACTTTGGAAAACTCGGTTTTAGGAAACCTAGACTTAAAGAATTCAAAAAGAAGGATTGGATTTGACTTGGAAAGATTTTGAAAAAAAAAGAATTGACTTGAATATTAGACTTGGAAGATTTAGGAAACGATTGGATTTAGGAAGGGTTCGAATTAGGAAAGTTTCGAATTTGGAAAGTTTCAACTTAGGAAAGTTTTCAAATTAGGAAAGTTTCGACTTAGGAAAGTTTTGAATTAGGGAAGGTTTTGAAATTAGGAATTTTTGAAAGTTGGAAAGTTTAGAATTTGGAATGTTTTGAAATAGAGAAGTTTTGAAATTTGGAAAGATGTTGAAGTTTTGGAAAGTTTAGAATTTAGAAAGTTTAGAAGTTTAGAAATATTTAACTTAAGAAAGTTTTGAATTTAGGAAACTTTGAATTTGGAAAGATTCGAAATTTATAAAGTTTAGGATTTAGAAAATTTTAGGGTTTTAAAAAATCTTGAGATTAAGAAAGGTTTGAGTTTAGGAAAAGTTTGAAAACTTGAATTTGGAAAGTTAAGATTTGGAAAGGGGGTAGAATTAGGAAAGATGTGGAAGTTGAAAGTTTTGAAAAACTTATGGTTTAGGAAGGTAGGAAATTAGGAAAGATTTGAATTAAGAAAGATTTAGATTTTGAGTTTTAAAATTTAAGAAAGATTGTTATGTTCAAGTTTTGGAAACTTAAGACTTAGGAAAGTGGAATATTAGGAAGGAGTTGAATTAGGAAAGATTTGGATTTGGAAGGGTTAAGATTCCTATTTTCTAAAATAAGGGATTAGATTTTGATTCTGAAAGAGAAGATTTGATTTTATTTTCGAAAACGGAGGATTGGATTTAGTTTCCTAAATGGGAAGATTTGATTTGGCAAGGATTTGGAAAAGAGAAAGTTTTAGAAACCCTAGATTTGAAAGTGTAGATTTTAACGTAGAAAAGAGGTTTTGGAAATGCGTATAGTTTGTGCGTGAAAACAAGAGGTTTTAGAAACCTAGGTTTGGAGCAAAGTTTGAAAATCATGTTTTTGGAAAGAAAATTAGGGTTTCCTAATTGTGAGTTATAGGGTTTGACTTAGGCTTTAAGAAAAGAGTTTTTGGAAAGTGCGTTCTTGGAAACGAAGGTTTTGGAAGGAAATCCTAAAGAGGAGTTTCTAGAGGGAAGATTTTAGAAAGAGAGTTTTTGGAATCGAAGATTTTTAGAAGGGAATCCTAGGGAGGAGTTTCGGAAAAGTGTGTTTTTGGAAACAAGTTTTTTGGAAGGAAATCCTAGAGGGAAGTTTCTAGAAGGAAGATTTTGAAAAGAGAGTTTTTGGAAAGATTTTTGGGGAGAGTTTTTCTATGAAAGAGACCTAAGGAACGTTTTGGAAAGTGGACTTTGAAGAGAGTGTTTTGGAAAGGAGTTGAAAAAGTGAGTTTTGAGAAATAGGTTTTTGGAGAGGGTTTTTGAAAATAACTTTGGAAAGGAAAGTTTTAGGAAAATACGTTGAAAAAGAGATTTTTAGGAGGAGGGATTTGGAAAGAGAGTTTTTAGAATGTATAAAAACAGCTCACTTTCCTAAAGCGATTCTAACCATAAGAAGGTTAGAATCACTTTAAGAAAGTGGTTTTGAAAACAAGGAGTCGAAAATATAGGCCATATCGGTTTCTTTAAATGTAACACTTTCCTTAAGCAATCCTAGCCATGGAAAGGCTAGAACCACCCTAGGATTGTGATTTTGAAAACATGTTTTGAAAAAGGAGATTTTGATGCAATTTTGAAAACGATATTGAAAACAACTTTGAAAACGACTTTTGGAAGATGCAAGATCATGATATGCACAATGCAATTTTGGGGTCGTGAACATACAAGGCTAAGACTTCACCACATAATCAAGGGGGCCAGACCCACGTGGTCTCTGGTTAGACTAGAAGAAAGCCCCCGACACGGTGACTCTTCAATAGCCCAATTCTACACATGGACCGGGAATCCCCTTATTTCAAGCATGCAAAGAAAGGGGGGAAGGGGGGGGAGGGAAGAGATGGGGGATTAAAATAGAGAAAACCCAAGTGGGTTGGAGAGAGAAGAGAGAGGGGGAAGGTGCAGAAATTTAAATGGAGATTCTACCTTGTATCTTGTTTATTTTGCACGCCTTGCTTGTCTTCGATTTTCGGTCTTCGTCTTGATCTTCGTCTTCAATCTTCAAGAGTTGTCTTCAAGCTTTAAATTACAGCTCTTCAAGTCTTCAAAGGAGAGTTGAAGGCTAGTGTATGAGTGTATGGGGGTGTATAGGAGTGTATATGAGTCTAGGGTTTGTGTAGGGTGGCTAGGGTTTGGAAAACCTAAGGAAGCTAGGGTTTAGGAGGTGCTCGAGCTCTGTATATCGAAATATAGGATTTTTAGACTGAGTTTATGCATCCTTTTCATGTTGGAAGAGGCTCTGTATTTATAGAGGTTGGACAAACCTGGCGCCTATTGCAGTGGCGCCAGGCCAAACTTTACACTGACGCCATTAGAAGTGACTTCAAAAAGTCCGGGAATAATTTGAAGAGGCCAGAAATGAGCCGGAAGGCCGAAAAAGAGCAGGAACACTTAGAATAGTGTCCCGGAGGTATTTGACTTAAAAAGTGAGGATAGAATGTGTCGAAAGGGTTGACCGAGCCGTTAGGGGCAAATTGGTCAATCGAGTTGGAAAGCTGCCGGGAAAGACTCGGACTGTCCTGAAAGAAGACTTGGGATTTGGAAACATTATTTAGAATGTTCCCAAAGGTTGCCGATTTGATACCCAGAGCCGGTGTGGTCGAAAAAGGAGACCGGCTCTCTAGGGGCAAAACGGTCATTTTGTACTGGGTTGGCCGGAACTGACTCGGAATGATCCGGAAAGGTAGGAGAAGGTTGAGAATACTATTAGAAGTAATCTCAGAAGGTTACTGGTTTGATACCCAGAGCCGGTGTGGTCGAAAAAGGAGACCGGCCTACTAGGGGCAAAATGATCATTTTGTACCGGGTTTGCCGGAACTGACTCGGAATGATCCGAAAAGATAAAGTGAGGTTGAGAATACTATAAGAAGCATTCTTGGGAGTTTACCAAAGGGACCCTGAATGGAACCGTCTCGAGAAATAAACTGTCTCGAGAGAGGGATTGGAAAGGGGACTTACCGTCTTCGAAAAGACGTGCCTAGATTGGAATCATCCCGAGGAATAAACTATCTCGAAAGAGGGATTGGAATTGGAAAGAATAATGCCCTTGAGGGAATTTTGGTCATTTTGCCTCTGTTTGGGCCTGGCGAGCTCGCGAAGCGATGGAAAGACGGGATTTGGACTTAGAAAGTCGGTTTTGATTGGAATACGTCCACAATGACTTAAAAACAAGTTTGGACGGAGTGTAGACTGCCAAGCGGTCAAAAATGGGGTGCTTACAGCTGCCCCTCTTTTTCTGTTTTTGCCTGTCAAAGACATAAAACGATAAAAGTAAGAGTCCCATATTGACCGCGAGGCAGTCGGAGGGACAGACATTGGAAATCTTTTGACAACGGGGGTCGAAAAAGGATAACGGGTCAAAAAGGCCTTCGAAAATGAGATTTAGCGGGGAAGGGGGCAAAGCTGCCCAAAATTTGCAACTGGCGCCACTAGCAGTGGCGCCTTTGGCAGAGAATGCTTGGCGCCTTTGCTAGTGGCGCCAGGCTTAGGATTAAAACTAGAAAATTTTCTGGTTTGAACACCTACGGCATTTTAGAGAGATTTTGCAAATCCGAGAGATTCCGCGTGGGAATTGACTTGAACCTCGAAGGGGCACTTCTTAGAGACCACGAGTGATTGCCGGAAGGAGACCACGTCGCCGGAAAAGTCGCCGAAAGAGAAGATTTCGCCGGAGAACTTCCAAAAAGTGAGTTTTCAAATTTTGTTGATTTTGATGGGTAGAACTTCATTTAAATCATGTGAATAGTGGAATTTGATGCTTTGATGTGTTTTGAACATGATGGAGATGTTATTTTTGCATTTTGGTGCTTGTTTGATTGAATTTGAGTGATTATACGTGAATATGTGAAGGGGGCCTTCTGCAGGAACAGGGGATTTGTTCCTACAGACTTGGGCAATAGGTTTTCTGGCTATATTTTTGTGCAATGTGCCTTAGAAAAATGTATTTAACAACCGTATGAAGTTTCGTGATTTTTTGAAAACTCGGTGAATTTTTGATTTTTTAAAAATAGAAAAATACTTAGAAAATTTAGGAAAATGAAAAAACTCAGGAAATTGATGAAATTTTTAGAGTTTAAAATTTGAAAAAATATTGGAATATTTTAGAGAAAATTTGAGGTGATTTTGAAAAATTTCGGGAGACTTTTGAAAAGCATTGATTTATTTGAAAAATAAAACACGTGTCTTGAAAATTTTGAAAAATTGAAAAATGTGCGCGAGTGCGGTTGTTATGTGATTGTTATGTTGGAAAGTGTATGTTTTGTATTGTGTGTTGATGTCATGGGTGTTGTAGGGGCCATTTTTAAACAGGACTTTGCCGAAATTTTTAGAAATTAGGGAAAGAGTTAGAAAAAGTTTTTAGAAATAAAATCATTTTGAAGGAAAAAGGCAGAGAACCCTTGAAATGTGATTTGAAAATTAGAGAGCCAAGATGTGTAGAAATTTTGTTTTTGATTTGTTGTTCGAAATCCTTTATTTGTTTTGTTTGTGTTAGTTGTTTGTTTTATTAAGCTGTTATTTAAACTGCATAGATGGTATATTAACATCACTTTACCTTGGCTTACTTTTTAAGGATGGAGGATGCGGGTGATGACGGTTCTGAGAGGAGGCGCCGCTCGGGGAAGGCGGCCCGGACAGATTCTACAGGTGGCTCTAGTCGATCTAGAGGTAGTCGACGATCTACCGGACGATCTTCATCTAGTTAGAGTGGGCAGGGAAGCAGGTTACCTATCGACCCTTTTCCTCCGGTTGGGCAAGCTTTTGCCGAGGAGATTGATGCTGAGGAGGAGGTATCGGGCCCTGGGGATCAGGTGACCAGTTATGGGAGAGCTTTTTCTGGGCATAGGCAGACGGATGCCGACTTGGGAGATTTGCAGATACCGGACGTCCCACCACTCGGTGATCTTGCCTATCACCCCAGCGTGTATTCTAGACAGTATTTGCCACCTCCGCCGGTATATACAGCTTTCAGAGGGGCAGTTCATCAGGTTTTTGTGACCATGCCGCGAGCGGCCCCATTATATCGTGCCTTCTTGGCAGAGATCGAATTTGGCCCCTGTATAGGATTACAGGCTAATCGCCTGAACCGGCATTTGGTACTGGCACTTGTTGAGAGGTGTTTCGGAGAGACCGGGAACTTTCATTTTGTCAGCTTTGGATTGGGTGATTATTACAGGGCTCTCCTTTGTCGGCCGGCGGATCACCTTGCATCCAGTTAGTAGGGACGAGGCCTGTTTGCTGTTAGACTTGCCTCCTCCTGAGCGTTCTGCCTTCCCAGTCTCGTGGATCAGTCAGGATGACCGCGCTTTCGCTACTGAGCCATCGCCTGCCAGGCAGGATATCATGAGACAGCGACTTGTGTTGTATATCATCTTTAGCTGTTTTTATAACAACAACAAGTCACTCGTGCCATGCTGCTTGGTGAGTATAGTAGCCGATCTTGGAGCCTTATCTGAGCTGGACTGGGGGTCTTTTTCTTTCGGTTGCTTTCTTCGGTCGATGCGGGTTCGGACTTCTTCTCGCTGGGGCAGCATGACTAGCTTCTGGCCTTTCCTTGTTTGGTGGAGTTACGAGTACCTGCCGGTGCGTCACCCTGCAGTCATTGAGGATGACCTCTATCCTCGCGCTTTGAGGTGGGCTTGTGACCGGGTAGCCCAGCGATCGGAGATTACTGACTTTGTGATGCTCCGGGCTAACCTGGAGCTGATTGAAACGAGGGATGTGACCTGGCGGCCCTTCATTGGATCAGTCCATTACGAGATAGTTTGGTACTTGGTCCCGTTGTCCCTGTCGAGAGCTGCTTTTCTCAGTGATGACACTTGGGAGTCCTATTTTGGAGAGCGACATTGGCGGCAGTTTCACGAGGAGTTCCAATCAGCAGGGGCTCCGCCAGAGTATATGTTTGGAGCCTTGGTGGCGGGAGTGCCTATCCCTTACCAGGAGCGTTAGCCAGGTGCCGAGTTCCTGCTTCCCCCAGATACAGACTATGCTGCACACTTTGGGGCTCATTCAGTTGGTGCCTTCACCCGGTTTGAGGTAGTAGTCGGCGGATATGCTGTTGGCCAGGAGGTAGTTGACTTGTGGTGCCGAGTAGGAGGATATGTGCCCCAGGCTGAGTTTACTACTGTGAGAGACCAGAGAGATCAGTACCAGATGGAGTGGGATCAGTACCAGGCCAAGGTAGCTTCCTTGATAGCCCGGTTATCTCAGATGGGCTGTGGGGGGTATGTTATTCTTTCTTTGCTACTTCTTGCTCTGCTGTTGCTTAGCTCCTTTTGTATGCAGCTGATTTCAATTCTATCTTCCGACAGGATGGTGGTGCTTCGAGTAGTTATCCACTTCCTCTGGTGCCGGGTTTTGGGGATTTTGATCTAGATGATATTGACTTCGACCTATGATAGATGCCCCTTGTAGAGACCCTGATCTTCTTTTGCCCCTGGTCCCTGAGTTGTATTTATGTTAGACAATTTTATTTTGATATGTTGTACAAAAGTGAATATTTATGGTACTTAGATGCATGGATAGACAAATACATTTATGATCTTTACAGCTAGGCATATGATCAGATGCATGTGATGTATGATGATGTTGGATATTTATTACATGAGTTGATGTTGGTGACTTCTATTTCTACAGGAAGTTATGTCTTGTGTGTGCAAAGCTCATGCTGTTTGTTTTTTTTTAACATATGCACAGGTTAGAAATATGTTAATAGAATGACATAGGGTGCTGTTAGACTTGTAGTCCTGGGAATGGTAACTCCTTCCTCTTTAGGGATTTAGCCTCTCTTCTGGCTCAACTCTACCCTGATTGGATGATAGCACTTCGCACCTTTCTCAACCTCCTAATCGCCTCCAACTCTCTATCTTAGGGTTAGTGTATAGGGTATTGGGCTGAGACTCTCGACTCTCGGGATTTTAGCAACCGCTTACCTGACCTTTGGTAGAGCGATAAGTGGCTAGTCATTTCAATCCGAGAAGACTTTGTTTAGGACCATAATGTAGGCTAGTTTATGGGGTTTTAGAAACAACGGGATATGCAAGCTTAAATTTAATGTTGTTTTCGATAGGGTTCAGATCCATACTATCCTTGACTACTTTTCAGTAGGATTAGCATCCTTTTTTAAGCTTTGGTAGCGTATCCAGCTCATTTAGATCAAGCAATCTGCTTTCAATCAGAGGGGATTTTAATAAGGTTGTAATGTAGGCCATGGTTTCGGGGTTTTGCAAGAAAAGGGTAAAGGCTCAAACCTATTGTTTCTACTGGGTTTCCTTGTAACCTAGGATCACCTTTAAATTTTCTTCTTGCTTTTGGCCACATACTTTTCATGCTTTTGGCCACATACTTTTCAGGGTGAAAATGACCCTTTTCTTTCACCCTTTCTATATACTTCTTGAGATAAACATGACTTTGTTTTCTTTCAATCCTCTTATTATGCCTTTGAAGATGACTTAATCATGATTTTCTTCAAGCTTTTCATTGAAGGATTTTTTTGTTTTTGGCCTTTTGTCCCTTGGCAACTCCTTTCCTTTGCTTTTTCTTTCTATTTCTTTTCTTTTCTTTTATGAAACGAAACACTTCTTTAACCCTTTTCCCTTAAACCTTTTCCTTGGTAGTTCAGTATACCCAATATGGGCGATGATCCCTAGGTTGGGGTTTTATTAAGAAAGGATAAGTGGCTCAACGGGTTTGGCAAGAGGTTGCTTTTGACTGTATGGGAAATGAAATGAGGGCCTTTCTTCACTTTAAATTAGATTGCTTGATTTATAGAGCTTTCATTGCTGCCTTAGCACAGCGGGGGTGGGTATCATTCCTAGAGTTTTCCACTATTGTCTGCCCCTGTGTGGGGAGGACAGTCTTGGATCGAGGTTGACAAAGAAAATTTTCGCTTTCCGCGAGGCACTAGGGGTTAAGCAAAGGGAATATGAGCACATTTGTTTATTTATCTAGTTATTTATTCTTTATATGTGTGGAAATGAAAGATGGCTCCTCTTCATTTTGATAAACTGGCCACACATCGCTTAGCCTCAGAGTCTCGCAAGTGCCGCCTTTAGGTGGTATCCTCACTCATCCTTATCTTCTCTCTCTGGAGAGTTGACCATTTGGCGAGTGGTTAACTCATGCTATCATCCCTTCAATTTGGATCATTTCATAAGACACACCATGCCCCTTGCGGAGGAAGTAGCTACCATTCCCAAGAGACGAGACAACAACAATAGAATAAAAGATTGTCATTTGATTATTATTGTCACTTTTATGGAAAGTATAGAGTTCTTCAGCAGTTGAGAGAATGCAAAACATTAATTTAGAGACAGGATGTAAAAGGGATAGAGAGAAAGTGGGTGAAAACACCCCTTTCTTGTACGCTTGTGCAAGGAACCCATTTTAGTACGGCCTTGGGACAATTCCCACATCTTCGATGCTCCATTCGCGACCCGGATCCTCAGCTAAGGTGAGATAAGCAAAGGCTTCTCCTAGAGCTCCAAAGATGTTGACACTGTTGATGCGGTTGTCAGCCTCCTTTTTGTTCTTTACAGTGGGTTCTTCTGTAAACAGGGTGACCAGCTCACCCCTTTCCAATTCCAAAGGCTCTATCTGTTCTCTTGATTCCTCTAGCTCCCAGCCCATGTCTTCATAATTGTACTCAATCGCGGGCCAAGGGTTCTCTAGTAATTGACGTTCAGCTGCTGCATACCTCGGGTGTAGAAATTCATCACCCCATCCATCGGCAGTTATGATTTCGATATGTTCTTCCACAGGCTCATCAATGGGCTAGTCAGAAGCGTCAGGCATCTCATCAGGGTTATGGAGATAAATTGGGCATAATGGGAGATCCTCCTCCCAGTCATCTTCTTTCTCGGTCTTCCAATTGTCCTCATAATCTTCGACCTCGGGCTCGTCGAACTCTCCCTCGCCTTCCATTTCTACTAGTATCATATTGATGGTGTGATCTGGCAGAGGGTTGGTGGTCACATTGGGAGTAGGAGCAGGTTTTACCGGCTGCAGATCAATGGTCTTGTTATCGATCAGGTCTTGGATCTTGTGCTTGAGAGCGAAGCAACTTTCGGTGTCATGCCCCTGGCCACCTGAATGGTACTCACATGTAAGGGCAGCATTAAAAGTTAGGGCTAGAGGGCTTGGTAACGGGCGAGCAGGTACGTGCTTCAAGATGTTGTTTTTCAGAAGGCTATGGTAAGCCTCAGTTTGGGTGCAGGCTAAGGCATCGAAGGTACGGATGCGTTGTGCAAGTCTATTAAAGTTGGGTCGTGCCCCAGCGGGGCCATAGTTAGGGGTTGGAGCAGGCATGATTAAGGTGGGTAAGGGCAGGATTGGGGGTGATTGTAGCAGGGGTTGGTATTGGGGTGGTTGGCTAGGCAGAATAGCGGACACTTTACTTTCCTTCCTGATCGTACCCCTTGTAGTGGCCACCTTTTTGGCTATGTTGGCGGTATTTCTCCAGTCTTGGTATAGGGATCTATAATTCTTCCTGTCTTGAGGCCATTTTCTATCATCTCTCCCTGTATGATGAGCTCGGAGAAGTTTTTTCCCACGCTTGTGCAGAGCTTCTCATAGAATATACATTGGAAAGTATGCACAAACAGTTGTACATACTCCTTCTCCTCCAACAGGGGATTAACTTGCGGCGCGGCCTCCCTCCATCTTAGGGCGTATGCTTTAAAACTCTCCTTCTCACCCTTACTTATCGTCATCAAGGACCATCGATTAGAAGTGAGGTCGATGTTGTGACGGTATTGGGCTTTGAATGCATTGACTAGCTCCATCCAGGTTGTGATCTTCCTTAAGTCCAGACGAGCAAACCATTGCAGAGCTGACCCTGTGAGACTGTGTTGGAATAGCTGCATAAGGAGCTTCGGATCGTTGCCATGTCCGCTTAGCGCTCCAGCATATAGACGAAGATGAGCAACGGGGTTACCGGTACCGTCGTACTTTTGAAAGTCAGGCATTTTAAACTTAGCAGGTCTCGGATGGTCAGGGAAGAAATAGAGTTCATCATAGGAAGTGAACCCGTAAGCATCGTGGCCATAGAGACTTCGCAATGAATCCTCCAGCCCTTGGATTTTCAGACTGAGAGGGTTTAGAGGGGCCTTCTTTATGACGGGTGAAAGCAATATGGCCTCTTCTTCTTCAGTGTTGACCCCTTTGGCATCTTCCTTAGTCCTCCTAGCATTGTCAGACTGAAGCATGATCCTTGGATTAGCGGGCTCCGGGTCCTTGGATGAAGTCATAGATGATGATGGGACTGCAGTAGCATCTTTCATGGCCAGAGTTTGAATGAGTTTGAGCATCTCATCCATCTTAGTCCTCATTTCGTTAACTTCCTCTCGAGAGACTTGAGAGGATTCTTCAGGGTTAGCAGCCATCAATGATGCTCTTTGCTGGGTGATAATGGGATCCCTAGGTGGATGTTGCCTTTTCGTAGGAGCAATGTTGACTCAGTGCAAGGTGACTTCTGTAAATAGAAATAACAAGGAAGAAAGAAAGAGGCAAAAACACAAGTCACAAGTTAGTTTTTGGTTTTTAGAGAGCTTTATGTAATGCATGTCCTAGGGTGCCCCTTTTTAAAAGGGAACCTAACATGATGTATTGGCCCATTCTTAGAGATAGGGGATTTGCCCCTGTATGCAGACACCTTACCGTCAGGTAGGGACCTTTAGTCATAAATTCATTCATAAAAGTGAAGAAATACATTGAATTTTGGGTTTAGGATACAAAAGAACTGAAATACATTTTAATAGGGGGAGGGGGAACATTTTCCTTGGGACTTCCACCTATCTACTTTTACAAAGGGAAAACCTAAACTACTCTCGAGTCTTCTGATCCGCCTTCGTTGGATTTGATGTCGAGGAGGTCGATGAGAGACCTTGTTGATTGATTGCCCCTTGTCTTCTTGGCAACCCTATCTCTGTGAGCATAGGGGGATTGTGGCCTCTCTTATGGAATGGATTGAGATGCATGCAATGAGTCCTTAGGGTTACGCGAGAACCCTTAGGGTTTGGGTAGATTTAATGCAAGGGAGAGTGACTTTGTTGTCACTCTCAATGGGTTGATCATATGCATGAGAACGCAGTGACTTGAGTTACTTGGAACTCTTGTCTTGACATGAAATATTGAATGCATGAGCATGGATATGCAAAGAGTATAAGGATAGAAAATGCAATAGCAAGGTAAACGTGTATGCATGAGCAGTTAGACAGGCATTATAACAGTATAAATACAGGCATTATAATAGCAGGAATAAACAGGTATAAATACAGGCAGTATAACAGCAGGAATAAACAGGAATAAATAAAAGTAAGAGCAGTCGCCCTTTTCTCTGTGATTTTGAAAATGGTGCTCGTGTCTTAAATCTGGTAGAGGTTCGGCTATGCATGGTGTCTACATGAGTATGAGGTTGAGGGTTGACTAATGCGTCCTAAAAAGGCTCGGTCCCCGGATCTTCAAACCTAGGCCCACTCCCCGAGGTGGTGCCATGATCGGTTGGTGATCCGAGCGGGGGAACCATCAAGAGGCCGTAGGCAAAGAAACTGACACAGCATCTTGCCCATAACCAATATACCGTTCCCCCTTTCTAACTAGAAAGGACATATCAGGGTAATAATGCAAGTATGCAGAATGCAAGTGCACATGCAGTGTGTGTGTGTGATTTTTAAAAGTGGAGGAAAGAGCCCAACAACTCCTATTCATCCTGTTCATCACATTCATGCATAGCAGTTAATAAAACTTAAGCAAAAAGCGCACCTACAAAACAAAGACGCAAGTGTTAGTATGTGGATGACAAACATAATACAAGATAATATGAATAAATGCATGTTTTTTGAAAATAATTTTGAAAATTCGGTTTTGAAAATTTAAAGTGAATAGGATTGAACCAAGTTAATTGAAGACTCTACATGGATGAAGGGTAAAGAGACATGACTACGGCCTAACCCTCTAAGTTTCCCTAGCGGAGTCGCCAGCTGTCGCGCCCAGATTTTTCGCACTCGAGCAATACTCACACAAGCGGGAAAAATGCTGTACTCTCTCGTTAGAACTCACCCTCCTAGAAGAATGAGTGCGACTAGGTTTGAATTAAAAATTGGTTTGAATAAAGGGTTTTTGAAAAAGATTTGAAGTCGCCACCTAACTTAATTAAGGTGAGTTAGGTCACCTAAAAAACTAAGAATAATCCTAAGACTACACTTAGGGTTTTTGGAAAACGATTTTGAAAATATCTCCTTAAGATAGGGTTTTTAAGAAAACAGGTTGTTTAGAAACCTTTAGAAAAACATTTAGCCCTTTTGGAAAAATAACACCGTTTTTGGTCTTTCGAAAACAGTGATCCTAGGTTCGGAGGTTGGTTACGTGTAGGGAAGACGCACTAAGCCATTACCCTACCCCGCCCTTTCGGTACCTACATGTCAATCTACTCTAGATTCACCTACAAGAGTCTTTAACTAACAATTGACCAATCCTATCCACTTTGAAAAGCAATGTTTGAAAAGAAACTAACATGATGCATGATATGCAAGTGCAATAGAAGAGAGTTGAATTAGAAATAGATTTGGAAAGAGATTTGATCTGATTTAAAAAGGAAGAGATAGAAGTTTGAATTTGGAAAGAAGATTTTGGGAATTGAAAATAGAGATTTGAAATTGGAAATTTGAAAAGATCGTAGAATTTGAGTTTTGAAAAATATGGAAATAGAAATTGAAAAAAAAAAAGAAGTTGTGACCGCACCCATGAAGGTTGTCTACGTATTCTTTTAGAGGAATCAGGTCAATCGTAGTTCGGACAAGAGTCCGATTGAAAATAGAATGTTTGATTTGAAAAAGGAGTTGAATTGGAAATTGAATTGAAAGATTGAGAAATTGAACTTTGATTGGAAGATTGAAATTTGGAATTTAAAATTTTGGAATGGAAGAGATTGAATTTTGATTGAAAGATTTGAAAAGACTTGACTTTGGAAAACTTGGTTTTAGGAAACCTAGACTTAAAGACCTCAAAAAGAATGATTGGATTTGACTTGGAAAGATTTTGAAAAAAAAAGAATTGGCTTGAATATTAGACTTGGAAGATTTAGGAAAGGATTGGATTTAGGAAGGGTTCGAATTAGGAAAGGTCCGATTTAGGAAAGTTTGGAATTTGGAAAGTTTCAATTTAGGAAAGTTTTCAAATTAGGAAAGTTTTGAATTAGGGAAGGTTTTGAAATTAGGAAGTTTTTAAAATTGGAAAGTTTAGAATTTGGAATGTTTTGAAATAGGGAAGTTTTGAAAATTGGAAAGTTTCGAGTTTAGAAAGTTTTGAAATTTGGAAAGATGTTGAAGTTTTGGAAAGTTTAGAATTTAGAAAGTTTGGAAGTTTAGAAAGATTTAACTTAAGAAAGTTTTAAATTTAGGAAACTTTGAATTTGGAAAGATTCAAAATTTAGAAAGTTTAGGATTTAGAAAATTTTAGGGTTTTAGAAAATCTTGAGATTAAGAAAGGTTTGAGTTTAGGAAAAGTTTGAAAATTTGAATTTGGAAAGTTAAGATTTGGAAAGGGAGTTGAATTAGGAAAGATGTGAAAGTTGAAAGTTTTGGGAAACTTATGGTTTAGGAAGGTAGGAAATTAGGAAAGATTTGAATTAAGAAAGATTTAGATTTTGAGTTTTAAAATTTAGGAAAGATTGTTATGTTCAAGTTTTGGAAACTTAAGACTTAGGAAAGTGGAAGATTAGGAAGGAGTTGAATTTGGAAAGATTTGGATTTGGAAGGGTTAAGATTCCTATTTTCTAAAATAAGGGATTGGATTTTGATTCTAAAAGAGAAGATTTTATTTTATTTTCGAAAACGGAGGATTGGATCTAGTTTCCTAAACGGGAAGATTTGATTTGGCAAGGATTTGGGAAAGAGGAAGTTTTAAAAACCCTAGATTTGAAAGTGTAAAATTTTAACGTAGGAAAGAGGTTTTGGAAATGCGTATAGTTTGGGCGTGAAAATAAGAGGTTTTGGAAACCTAAGTTTGGAGCAAAATTTGAAAATCATGTTTTTGGAAAGAAAATTAGGGTTTCCTAATTGTGAGTTCAAGGGCTTGACATAGGCTCTAAGAAAAGAGTTTTTGGAAAGTGCATTATTGGAAATGAAGGTTTTGGAAGGAAATCCTAAAGAGGAGTTTCTAGAGGAAAGATTTTAGAAAGAGAGTTTTTGGAAACAAAGATTTTTAGAAGGGAATCCTAGGGAAGAGTTTTTGAAAAGTGTGTTTTTGAAAACAAGTTTTTTGGAAGGAAATCCTAGAGGGAATTTTCTAGAAGGAAGATTTTGGGAAGAGAGTTTTTGGAAAGATTTTTGGGGAGAGTGTTTCTAGGAAAGAGATCTAAGGAACGTTTTTGGAAAGTGGACTTTGAAGAGAGCGTTTTGGAAAGGAGTTGAAAAAGGGAGTTTTGAAAAATAGGTTTTTAGAGAGAGTTTTTGAAAATAACTTTGGAAAGGAAAGTTTTAGGAAAATACGTTGAAAAAGAGATTTTTAGGAGGAGGGATTTGGAAAGAGAGTTTTTAGAAGGTATAAAAACATCTCACTTTCCTAAAGCGATTCTAACCATAAGAAGGTTAGAACCACTTTAAGAAAGTGGTTTTAAAAACAAGGAGTCGAAAATATAGACCATACCGATCTATTTAAATGTAACACTTTCCTAAAGCAATTCTAGCCATGGAAAGGCTAGAACCACCATAGGATTGTGATTTTGAAAACATGTTTTGAAAAAGGAGATTTTGATGCAATTTTGAAAACAAGTTTGAAAACGATATTGAAAACAACTTTGAAAACGACTTTTGGAAGATGTAAGATCATGATATGCACAATGTAATTTTGGGGTCGTGAACATACAAGGCTGAGGCTTCACTACATAATCAAGGGGGCCAGACCCATGTGATCTCTGGTTCGACTAGAAGAAAGCCCCGACACGGTGACTCTCCAATAGCCCAATCCTACATATGGACCGGGAATCCCCTTGTTTCAAGCATGCAAAGAAAGGGGGGGAAAGAGATGGGGGATTAAAATAGAGAAAACCCAAGTGGGTTTGAGAGAGAAGAGAGAGGGGGAAGGTGCAGAAATTTAAATGGAGATCCTACCTTGTATCTTGTTTATTTTGCGCGCCTTGCTTGTCTTCGATCTTCGGTCTTCGTCTTGATCTTTGTCTTCAATCTTCAAGAGTTGTCTTCAAGCTTTAAATTGTAGATCTTCAAGTCTTCAAAGGAGAGTTGAAGGCTAGTGTATGAGTGTATGGGGGTGTATAGGAGTGTATGTGAGGCTAGGGTTTGTGTAGGGTGGCTAGGGCTTGGAAAACCTAAGGAAGCTAGGGTTTAGGAGGTGCTCGAGCTCTGTATATCGAAATATAGGATTTTTAGACTGATTTTACGCATCCTTTTCACGTTGGAAGAGGCTTTGTATTTATAGAGGTTGGACAAACCTGGCGCCTGTTGTAGTGGCGACAGGCCAAACTTTACACTGGCGCCACTAGGAGTGACTCCGAAAAGTCCGGGAATGATTTGAAGAGGCTAGAAATGACCCGGAAGGCCGGAAAGAGCAAGAACACTTAGAATAGTGTCCCGGAGGTATTTGACTTGAAAAGTGAGGATAGAATGTGTTGGAAGAGTTGATCAGGCCGTTAGGGGCAAAATGGTCAATCGGGTTGGAAAGCTACCGGGACAGACTCGGACTGTCCCGGAAGAAGACTTGAGATTTGGAAACATTATTTAAAATATTCCCAAAGGTTTCCGGTTTGATACCCAGAGCCGGTGTGGTCGAAAAAGGAGACCGGCCCTCTAGGGGCAAAACGGTTATTTTGTACCGGGTTGGCCGGAACTGACTCAGAATGATCCGAAAAGGTAAGGGAGGGTTGAGAATACTATAAGAAGTAATCTCAGAAGGTTACTAGTTTGATACCCAGAGCCAGTGTGGTCGAAAAAAGAGACCGGCCCACTAGGGGCAAAACGGTCATTTTGTACCAGGTTTGCTGGAACTGACTCGGAATGATTCAAAAAGATAAAGTGAGGTTGAGAATACTATAAGAAGCATTCTCGGGAGGTTACCAAAGGGACCCTGAATGGAACCGTCTCGAGGAATAAACTGTCTCGAGAAAGGGATTGGAAAGGGGACTTACCGTCTTCGAAAAGACGTGCCTGGATTGGAATCGTCTCGAGGAATAAACTATCTCGAGAGAGGGATTGAAATTGGAAAGGACAATGCCCCTGAGGGCATTTTGGTCATTTTGCCTCTGTTTGGGCCTTACGGGCCCGTGAAGCGATGGAAAGACGGGATTTAGACTTAGAAAGTCGGTTTCGATTGGAATACGTCCACAATGACTTAAAAACAAGTCTGGACGGAGTGTAGACTGCCGAATGGTAAAAAATGGGGTGCTTACAAAGTGCTGATCATTGGAAACTCTACGTCGACGGAGCGTCCATTGATCGGGGGCAGGATCGGGCATAGTGCTCATTACACCGGACGGTTTAGCCATTTAACAAGCTATCAAACTTGAGTTCACAACCTCAAACAATGAATTTGAATGCGAGGCCCTACTCGCCAGACTGCGCTGAGCCATTGAACTAAAAATTGCTAAGATCATCATCCATTCTGACTCCCAGTTAGTAGTTAATCAAATCACGGGAGAATACGTGGCAAAAAATGACAGAATGATATAGTGCCTAGCAAAAGCAAAGGAATTGCTGACTAAGTTGGGTAAATACAAACTCCTTCAGATTAGCCACAACAACAACTCTCATGTCGATGCCTTGGCTACACTAGTAATAGCCCTGAAGTCAGGCTAAAAAAGAACAATCCATGCGGACACCTTAGCTAGACCAAACATATTTTATGAGGAGGAACAAGCTCTGGCTATGGAACAATTGGGACCCCCATGGATGGACCCAATTATCTACTATCTCGACAAAGACGAGCTGCTAGAGGACATGAATGAAGCCAGACGGATCAAACACAAAACCCTCAGATATTGGCTGTCACCAACCAAGGAACTCTACCGAAGATCTTTTAGAGGTCCCTACTTGCATTGTGTTCACTTGAAAAAAGTGCAAGACATCCTGTTCGAAATCCATGAAGGGATCTATGAAAGTCATGTCAGTAGAAGATCTGTGGCCCACCAAGCTATCTCACAAGGTTACTGGTAGCCTTATATGCAAAAGGATACGACCTAGTACGTGCTGAGGTGTGAAAAGTGTGTACTCCCTAATTATACATCAGCCTGTCAAGAATCTTGCAACTATAATCAGCCCTTGGCCTTTTGTTTAGTGGGGACTGGATATTGTTAGGCCCCTGCCCTGAGCTCCAGGGAATAAGAGGTTTCTCATTATAGTGATAGACTACTTCATTAAGTGGGTGGAGGCAGAGCCCTTGTCAACTATAAGAGAGATCGACGTCAAAAGATTTGCCTGGAGAAACATAATGACAAGGTTCAGCGTACCTCGTGCACTTGTCTCATATAACAACACCTAATTTGATGGCAATAAGTTCAGGTCATTCTACGAGGAACTTGGTATCAGAAATTACTATTCAACACTGGCCTACCCATAGTGTAATGGGCAGGCCAAAATTTCAAACAAGACTATACTGAATGAGATCAAAAAATGGATGGAAAGGGCTAAAGGAAAATAAGTGGAGGAACTACCTAGCATCCTATGGTCCTACAGAACCACCCCGAGGAGGTCTACTGGTGAAACCCCTTTTTCTTTGGCTTATAGGGTGGAAGCAGTTATACCGTTGGAGGTGGGGCTACCAACGATCAGATCGACAGCATTTAATACTGGACTTAACGACCAAACTCTTGCCAGAGATCTGGATCTTGCCGAAGAAAACAGGGAAGCTGCCTTGATTAGACTCACTGGATATCAGCAACAGTTAAGTCGGTCCTACAACAAACGGTTTCGTCTAAGAACCTTTTTACCGGGAGACTTAGTCCTACGGAGGGTATTAGGGGTAACAAAGAATCCAACAGATAGGAAGCTCGACCCCAACTGGGAGGGTCCTTACCACATGGCATCCCAAGTCGGTATGGGGGCATATCGACTGGAATCTGTTGAAGATGGGAAATAGCTACCCTGATCTTGGAATGCCAACAATTTGAAAAAGTTTTACCAGTAGAGTTGACCCCCATATAATGTACCAACTCAATAATGTCTAGTCTTCAAAAGCTCAATGAGATCAATAAAATATGAAGTTGTTCAAGCAAATCTACTCAAACCACTAAAGAAAGACTAAACCAAAAACCAAGTGTAAAAACTTGGTCCTGTCTAAATTGGACAGGTTGGCCAATGAAGGTCACAAAAACCAAGCGTAAAAACTTGGTCTTGTCCAAGTTGGACAGGTCGGCCAATGAAAGTCACAAAAACCAAGCGTAAAAACTTGGTCCTGTCCAACTTCGACAAGTTGGCCAATGAAGGTTACAAAAACCAAGTGTAAAAACTTGGTCCTGTCCAAGTTGGACAGGTCGGCTAATGAGGATCACGAAAACCAAATTTGAAAACATGTCAAGATACCAACAAGCCAACTCTTGAAGATCAGCAGATACGTAAATTTTGATAAAGTAAAGGTTGTGGAATAGAATAATCAATGCAAAGACAAAATCAAAAGAGGACTTCATTAATTCAAAAAAGGCCGATTACAAAAACAGAGCAAAGAAAGTCAGAAACACAAAAAGCTATTTTTCAGAAGGTGCAACTGACTTCTCCTCCAATCGATTATTGATCTGTGGCCTCTCCTTTGCCCTTTGACGATTCAATAGCAGTCTTAGCCTTTTTGCCGGCGGCCTACAAAGCAAGCTTTCTCTTATGTTCAGCATTGGTCACCACCTTTTCTGGGTCAATGACTCCAGCCGATGTTATCTCAAAATAGTCAAGGCATGGGTGCTAAACATCAGAGAACTTATCAACATTTGTGAATATAGGAGCCCCATTCCAGCCCTTTCTGAAGATTGTCCTAGAAAGATCTGCCATCTCAATAGCAAGATATTTGGTCGCTCTTTGCTCACCTCTTTGCATGATCAGCTCCTCCTCCGCCTTCAGCCTCGCCCTTTCATTAGCAACCTCGGCCTTCATATTCTCCACCACGGACTGGAGGGCGCCTATTTCAGCCTTGGCCTGGTACAATTCCATAGATTGCAGCTCATTTTTTGCCTCTAACTCGGTGGCGTCCTTATCCCTCTTTTCATAGTCGGTCGTCACCATCTTTAACTCGGCAATGGCCTCTTCAGCCTTCTTTCTCAAAATTATTTGGTCTTTATTCGCATCTATCCACTTTGCCTTCATACCAACATGCACTTCAATAAGGTGCTGGTGTCGCTCGGCAAGTTTTCGAAATCGAGTCATCGCCTTTATTGCATTCAAGCAACCTTGTACAAACCCAATTTCTGGTATTAGAACAATGTGCTAAAAATATTAAAAGCAATAGGGACGACGCCGACTTACTAGCCAAGAATCGTGGAAGGCCCCCATAAAGATACTCGCATCGCTTGCCTCGCCCAACTTGATAACGTCCTTCTTCTGTAGGACGCTTTGAAGGGACCAAGAGCAACCTCGGCCTGGTCAATCATTGAATCGGCCATTGTTATAGGTCGGCCGAGAATATCCAGTGTAATCGTCACCACTTCTCCAGCCTCCTCCACTACGGCTTTACCATAGCTGACCTTTGATTTCTGTAGAGCGGGCGGTTGCGCGGCTGCCTTAGACGCTTTCTTCTTTTGTTGCCGAGTAGTCAGCTTCTTCTGCATAGGTGCCACAGCCTCAACTGTCTCAGTTTCCAAACTAACGGCTGACTCAGTCTCCAGATTAATGGTCGGGGGTTCAGCAACGGTTGTGGTAGCCGTCGTCAGTGGCTTCCCTACTACGGCAAACATTAACTCCTTCAGACTCATATCATCCTCTTCATCTGGGGATTGACTTGACTCCTGCCTTCCCCGACTTAACTTGACTCGGTGGTCTGGAACGATTAGAGGCGCCGAACTTGAGGCCGAGTTGTTCGATTCCAGATGGCTCTAGTGCAAATGTCATCCCTCAGCAACGAGCTATGATGGAGGAGGTTCGGCGACCGTTACCTCTCTTGTAGTGCGAGCCCTTTCAATGGCCACCCCTATTGGGATTTCTTCAAAGTCTCCTTACACACCCTGTTTGGCCAAACTCACGAGGACGCTCTACGGGATCTCGGTTTCGGTAGTGAAGGAGGAATAGCGAAGTAGGTAGTTGAGCAGGATGTGAGCAGTCCTAGCAACGTATCTCAACTTTCCTTCCCCATGAAAATCCAGAACATTCTTCAAATCTAAGGTTAACTCCCCAAGCGACACCCTTCATCCTTTTCTTTGTAATTGCAAAAAAGGAATAGTCAAAATCAGAAACATTACAAACAACAAGTAAGCAGATTAAATACAAGGTCGGCTTCGAACTTATCTCCTGAGGTAATCTAGGGCATTGGAGCGCCGGTCTGTTGCTCTCCGGAAGGTCACCGAACTCCCAGGGCCCGTTACCCAAACCCTAACATCATCTATGCCTTTCTCAGAGGAAGGCAGACACTTGACTATCTCCTCAGACTTATCATCGGCCCGAAGATACACTTTGAAACTCCCCCCAACTTTACAAAGGGTATAACAGTGCTCGAGATCGGCAATGCCCAGGTTCACGCCTAAGCGCCAATTAAGCTCGAGCATCCTAAAGAATATCCTATATATGTTCGACGAGCACTGGGATGGTGCTACTTTATTGCGAACAATAAACTTTTGGAAGAGGGGATGCATGGGAAAGCTAAAGCCTCCCTCGACGATGGCAATGACCGGGAAGGGCATCCCCTTCTTGGTCTCCTCTAATCGAAGGCCGTTGGGGTCAACTAACTCTAAGCCGATCTTGTCGGGGATCTCATACCAAGCCCTAAAAGCAGCGATTGTCGCCGGACTGTCTAACATTCTCCTAAGACGAGATCCCATTAGAGGACACCAGTCAAAACGCAAAAGCTAAACAAAGAGAAAGACAAGAAGAAAGAAGGCTTAGGAAAGACTTACAGTGGTGAGAGTTGGCAACGAACACTCAAAGAAGAAGATGCAGCAAAATAATACCCACTGCTGGGAAGGGTACTCCCCTTTTATACTCGCATATGCCACCGGTTCGTGCACAGAAAAACGGCAACAATCATATCACAGCAGCGAACCATCACATCGGCCATCAACTTCTTGGCATCTTATCATTGCGGCTTTTAATCCCCGCCATCCATGTGGTTGAGTAACCATCGAAATGGCAGCATGCCCCAAGGGGCGCCATTAAGACCTGACACAACCCTTGGCCATCGAGATCTAAAACGACATAAGGGCTGGGGGCAATTGTAGGTTAAAATATTCGAGGCCCAATCCATCTAGGTAGGCCCAACAAAAGAGAAACAAAGTTGGGCTGCGGGGTAGCCCAAAAGAATCAGTAATATTAATAGGCCTAAGTGGCCGACCTCTGCCCAGGCCTAGGGTCGACTAGCCCAAACCACTAGCAGTATCAGGGCATTTAATACAAAGTTGACCCACATTTAATGCGCTAGCGGCTCTTCACATAACGTTAACATTCACGTCCGATCAGCCAGATTCTAGCAGGACGGCAATGCAAGACTTGAATCCGGTCAGTCGGCGACGAATGATGAGGTCTACGGAGCAGGTCATGATAACTTGCTAGTAAACCTAAGGCAAAAAACTCCAACGAATACACTATAAATACCAAATCCTCCAAGAGCAAGGTATGAACAATTGAGTTTCAAGTTTACAATGCCTTTATTCATTTGAGTCTTGATTAAAATTGCTAACTTTATTTTCGGATTGTGATCGGCCCAAAAAGGGTTGACCCATTCTAACTTCTCTGTCCCTTTTGTACGGCGTTTGGACTCGTTGATACTGGCTCGAGTGATCGGCCAGGCCTTCCCGAAAATCCCCCCTACAGATACAGAGAGCTATGATTGAAATTTGGATTGATGTTGGATCGATCCAACGAATGAGAAATTAGTCTATAAAGATACAAAGAACTTTAATCGACTCTAGGATCGATGTTGGATCGATCCAAGTTGCTGAGATAAGTTCGAACCAAAAGTCCTTATTCACAAATGTCTTATTCTTAAGGACTCTCAAGCCAAGCACTAACCAACCAATCAAAGATGAGTTCTGAACTATATTGGTGGACGTGATAGACTGCTTGTGAGCCCGTGCAAAGAGTTAACTTGAGAAACAACACCTATGATAGGATTCAATGGATATGCATAGAGACTCAAGATAGATACGATATATTAAGATTGTGCGTATAATCAGAAAGTAAATCTTGGTTTCATAGATTATCCATCATTAAGCTGTTAATTAAAGAACAAATGGCGAGATTATTTATATGGATTCCGAGGTAATAAACAGCAGCATGGTGATTTGATGTTAGAGTTTGTGAGATTCAAACGACATTCGTGGAGTTTCAATGTTATGGTTGTGAGTCTGTCTTGTGTAAATTGTTTTTAATAGTGTTTGGCTTACTGGAGTGTAAGCATCCCATTTTTGCCCACTTGTCAATCTCCAGTCCATCCAGACTTGTATTCAAGTCGATCAATCAATCACTTCGCAGGCCCGTCCGGCCCAAATAAAGACAAAATGACTAAAATGCCCTTGGGGCATTATCCTGTCCAATTTCAGTGAGCACGTCTTCTCGATTCAATTAGACTGCACGTCTTCTCGAAGACGATAAGTCCCTGTTTCAATCTCAATTCCAGTTCAAATTCAATTCCAGTCCAGGTCCACTTTGAATCCAATTTCAATCTCAATTCCAATTCAAATTCAATTCCAGTCTAATTCCAGTTCAAATCCAATTCCAGTCTAGTTCTAGTTCAAATCCAATTCCAGTTCAAATCAAATTTGGCACACCTTTCGAGAAAGTTAATCCTTCAAGGCGGTAAGTCCATCCAGTTTGACATGTTTTTTGAGAAAAATCTTCAGAACAGTAAGTGTCTTCAAATATGTCAATCGGGATGAGACCCCAAGTTCTCGAGATGGTGGAACGGTCCACCTTTGGCACCTGCAGCCTGCCAATAAAGAAATGTTCGTTTCGACACGCCTTTTGAGAAAGTTGATTCCTCAGGCGATAAGTCCACCTAGCAGCTTCCCGAGATTAGGCAGTCTCTAGAATGATCACGAACCGTTAGAGTGGTGGAAACACTCGTAAACATCGCAACCGTTAGAGTGGCGGAAACACTCACAAACAGGTCGACATAGGGAATTGCCAACAAACTCCTATGTCACGGGACTGCCGTCAGAGTGATAGAAACACTTAAAACCTAAGTCAACAATAGTGCCTGCTAGCCCACTCTGGTGAAAAATGACCAAACTGCCCTTAGGGCATTTTTCGACACGTTTTTTAAGAAAGTACCTAAGTCCTCAGAACGGTAAGTCCACCCTGTAAGCACCCCATTTTTGCCCGCTCAGCGATCTCCGGCCCGACTGGGTTCGGTTTCCAATATCACAACACATGCAAACTCAAGATGAGCCTTTCAATCTCCGATCCAGTCAACTGGTCGCTTCTCGGGCTCACAAGGACTCGCTGGAACCATAAGCACCATTGTTCCAGGCAGCTTTCCGGAACGAGCGGTCCACGAAACCAACGCCATCCAGGTAGCTTCCCAGGATCGGGCGATCTCGGGGACCAACACCTCATCAAAATTCCAGACGGTTCACTTCTGGCGTCTGCTAGCCCGCCAATGTAGAATGTCTGTCATTCGGTAGTTCTCCGGAACCAAGCGCTCTCGGAGACCAACACCACCCTTCCAGGTAGCTTTCTGGGACCAAGCGTTCTGAGGAACCAATACTACCCTTATAGGTAGTTCTCTAAGACCAGGCGTTCTTAGAGACCAATACCGCACAGGTAGTTTTTCGAGACCGGGTGGTCTCGGGAACCAACATCTAGGTCAACACCAGGGCTTGCTAGCCCGACTCGATGAAAAATGACCAAACCTGCCCCTTGGGCCTCCAGGCACGTTTTGGGAAAGTTCAAAATCCCTCAAAACGATAAGTTCATCCTTCCAAAGTGTTGTTAAACCATCAGGCGTCCCCCGCACGCCATTCGGTCCAAATCCTGTCCTATTTTGGCCCACTCCGGTCAAAATGACCATTTTGCCCCTGAACGCCTCAGCACGGCACAAACCCTGTTGAATGGTAAAAGACTCTCTCAAAACCATCCCTGAACAGCCCTATACACTTAACACAACGCACCAAACAATTCCTGGCCATTTCCAGCCAACCCTGGTCAAAATGACCGTTTTGCCCCTGGAAGCTCAAATGTGCCCCGAAACAGCGCTGGCCTTGGGATTTCGAGCAGAGGGTTTCACCACACGCCCTTGTTTAACCCAAGGAGGACCCTATGATGCTAAGCTCACACAACGCAATAAAATTTCCCTGGAGCGTCTTGCAGATGCTCCGCCTAAATTGTCTTTTCCCCCGATTTCCTGGTTATAACGCACTGTCAACTGACTTGAGAAATGCGTAAATCAGGGAATTCCCGAAAGCTCGTTTATAGATCTTGTCATCTGTATGGCTCGATCGAGTAGATCGCTTCCTAAAGCCCTTCATCGTATGGTGCGAAAACTGTAACTTTCAGCAACCCCTGGAGCATCTCACAGACGCTCCGCCAAGGTTGACTTTTTCTCCGATTCCCTAATCAAAACGCATCGTCAAACGATTTGAGAAATGCGTAAATTTGGGAATTCCTGAAAGTATTTCCAGAGTACTTTCCATCGGTACGGTTCGATCGAATAGATCGCTTCTCGAAGGCCTCGATCACACGAAACGAAAACAGCCACTTTCAAACAGCCCCGGAGCGTATCACAAACGCTCCGCAAAAGTGACCTTTTTGGCACACTTTCCAAGACGATATCACTCACCTCCAAACATAATTCAAACTTTTTAAAAACATGAAAGTTCATCGGAAACACTAGGAGAACATCCCGAGTGTGACCGATTCCGCCGAAACCTTCCCAATTGACTCAATTATTGAGGCAAAGTTTGGACGAACTTTCCCGGTGATGGAGCGTATGCTACATGTGCTCAAATTTTGATCAGATCGACCAACTTTCGATCAACGGTCGAGATTTAACCAGTACACAGGGTGCCACGTGTCATTTTAGCAATAGAACAGTACCTGCGCATGTCCTACATGCGCAAGGCCTATTCCAGATTGCCTATAAATAGAGGTCTCCCCCTTTATATATTCCAAGTCCGAAATTGATACGAAGTTCTACTGAAATCACTCCAGAAACTAGAATCTCTACATATATTTCTCTCCTCCAACACTTAGGCTAGATTCTACCCCTCCTAAGCCTATACACTCCACATACAAGGCCTCATACACACTTATACACTCCACTCTAGCCTCTCAAGTCTTCTTGAAGTCACTTAAGCTCCAATCAAGACATCTATTGGAGACTACAAGTGTGTTGAAGGCAAAAGGTGGTATCCCTTTTTACATTTGTGCTCTTCCCCCACTCTTCTCTTCTCCCTCCTAGCCTACTTAGGCTATTCTCTATTTTAATCCCCATCTTCAACCCCCCCCTTTCTTGCATGCTTGAGCCAAAAGGGCTCTTAGATCATGCCTAGAGGAAAGCAAGTGAGAGCCACCGTGTAAGGGGACCTCTCACTTGCCTACTTTAAGATGGTATGGCCTAGGAGCCCCTTGTTTATGTGGTGAAGCCTAAAAGCCTTGTATGTGAATCATGACCTCTTGCATATTACTATTTTGATCATGTCTTGTATGCTTGGCTTCATTTTATGTTTATTGCCATATTCCACAATGCTTGCATTGCTCTTAATTTTATGACATTTCCAAGTTTCACATTTCCTTCAAAAATTGTTCTAAGAGTTGGCTCCTTGAAGTTTAGGATGGGACTTTAGAAATTATGCCTTAGAAAATCCCTTACTAACCCCTTTACTCTCACTTTGGCATCATGACATTTTAACTTGTATAAAAGTTGCTTTCAAACTCTCTAATTTTCAAGGTTTCCATTCTCTCAAAAATTTAGTAGTTAAAATGGCCCCATGGAACCCTCTCTTGAGTGGTCTCCCTTTATATTGGCCATAGGAGCTCTAAATTGTTAGAATGGTTCTCTTTTCTCTTTATGTTTGCCTAAGAATAATGTTCAAACTCTTTGATTTCTATGGTTCCTATTCTCTCAAGTTTAGTGGTTGGCTTTCTTGAATGGTTTCCCTTTTGTTGGCCATATGAACCCTCTCTTGATGGAATGCTCCCCTTGAAAAATGGTTTTCAAAATCCTTCTCAAAAGGTGATTTTCAAAAGCCATTCTCTCCATCTTTGCATCAAAAATAATTTTCCAAAAATTGCCATCCTTATGTTGATTTTTGAAACCTTCACTCTTGTCAAGATAAAGGTTATAATAGCCATGAGGAAACCTTCCTTGGAATGGTCTCTAATTACCAACCATATAAACCATACTCTTGGCTAAGAGTCAAAATTTTCATCGAAATGATCTTCAAAAAGATTGCCAACTCAAGTCTATTGTATAACGTGTTTTGTTTTTCAAAACTCTTTTCAAAAAGTGCATCAAGCAAACTTTCAAAGGCCATCTTTCAATTCAACCCTAGGTTAACTTGACTCTAGTTATCCAACCCTAGGTTAACTTGATCCTAGTTGCCCAACCCAAGGTTAACTTGACCCTAGTTCACACACCTTAGGTTAACCTAACCCTAAGTCATCCTAATCTTAGGTTAACTCTACCCTAGTTAGTTAACCCTAGGTTAACCTAACCCTAGTTAGTTAAACATAGGTCATCTTAACCCTAGGTTAACCTAACCCAAGTTAGTTAACCTTAGGTCACCCCTAACCCTAGGCCAACCCAACCTAAGTTAGTGTACTTCAAGGTTCCAACTCTTGAACCCTTTTCTAAATGATCATTCAAATTTTCAAACCATCCTCATAGCTTATTTTTCCAAAACTTCCTATTCTTTTGATTTCAAAAAACCAACTCCATAAACTCTTCAAATGTTTTTATATTCTCTCTTCAAGACTTTTCCAAAAGTGTTTTTAAAGAGTCACAAACCTAAGGTGTCCTTAGTCCTCTCATGGTTAAGGATTCCAAGGAGAAGTAATAAAACAAGAACAACCTCTAAGGTTGTCTGTATTAGGACTCCAAACCCTTAGCCATTTTCGAAAACCACTTTCAAAAACTAAGTCATCAAAACAATCCTCCAAGGTTTTCAAAACAAAACTTCAAAAACACTTCAAGTTCTCTTGAGTCATGCCAAAGCATTTTTTCAAAACTCCCTTAAGTTGATCCAAAAACATTTTCAAAACACTCCACCATCTAATTTCAAGTCAAAACTTCTATGACCCCAAAGAGTCTTCAACTTCTAAGACCACAAAGAGTCTTCAACTTCCAAAGACCTCAAAGTGTCTTAAACCCTTCCAAAGACCCAAAAGTGTCTTCAAAACTCCCATAGGCCCTAATGTGCCTATTTTCTATCAGGCTCTTGCCCAAACTACGAATGACCTGATTCTCGTCAAATGAGATACGTAGGCAACCTAAAATGGCGTGGTCATAACTTTTATTTCAACCCCAATCTGTTCTTCAAAAATTTCAATCGATTCAAAGTTTCTATTCCAAACTCTTTCAAAACCCCCATTATTTTCAAACTTTTTCCAAAAACTTGCATCATGCATTATCCAATCGAAAAGTGATGACAAGACCCCATTTTTCAAAATTTTAAAGTGGATATTAAGTGGACAATGGTAACCGGTTATTCTAGTGAATGAACAAAGGGTGATTAGACATGTAGGTACCGAAAGGGCGGGGTAGGGTGATGATCTTAGGATATCTTCCCTACACGTAACCAACCCTCGAACCATAGATTTCTGTTTTCAAATGACCAAAATGGAGTTATTTTCCAAAAGAGCTTAAATCTTTCCAAAGGTTGCTGAACAACCTATTTTCTTAAAAACTCTCTCGTGAGGGAGTTTTCAAAAACCTTTTCCGAAAATCCTAAGTTTAATCTTCGGATTAACCCTTAGTTTTAGGTGTCCTAACTCATCTTAATCAAGTTAGGTGGCGACTCCTATTTTTCTAAAAAGCCCTTAGTTAAATCAATTTTCAAACCTAGTCGCACTTGTCCTTCTAGGAGGACGAGTTCTAGTGACAGAGTTCCGTATTTTTCGTGTTCGAGCCGAAAGGACCTTAGATACTCAAAAACCGAGGCACGACACACCCTTCCAAGATTGTCCTAGAGAAAATCCGGCATGATTAGCTGCTTTCCAGTCGGTTTCGGGCCAATTTTGAGACCCGTCGGTTAAAATGACCGTTTTTCCTCCAGGCATCTGAGTGCCCCGGGAACCACACTGGCTCTAGATATCAAACCAGTAACCTCCTGGGGATGCTTTTAATAGTATCCTTGGCCTTCTGATACATTTCTAGGTCATCTGAGTTAGTTCCGGCAAACTTGGTGCAAAATGACCGTTTTACCCCTAGTAGGCCAGTCACTTTTTCTAACCACACCGGCTCTGGGTATCAAACCGGTAACCTTTTGAGACATTCAAGATAATGTTTCCAAACCTTGAGTCTTCTTCCGAGATATTCCAAGTCCATCCCGGTAGTTTTCCGATTTAATTGACCATTTTGCCCCTAATGGCCCGGTCAACCCTTCTAACACATCCTGACATCATTCTTCAAGTCTACTACCCCCGAGACACTATTCTAAGGGTTTCTGTCCTCTTTCGGCCCTCCGGGCCATTCGCGATCCTTTAAATTATTTCCAGACCTTCCAGAGTCACTCCTAGTAAAGCCAAGCTAAACATTACATGGTAGTCACTAATACAGGCACCCAAATCTTTGAAAGATACGTTACTTGCCGACCTTAAAAGTTTCCTCAGTGGTTGGAGCTACTAGTAGCGGCGCCAAGCCAAAAAAATGGCCTGGTGCCACTACAACAGACGCAAGTTCAATCTCCTGTCTATAAATACAGAGTCTCCTCCAGCGTGAAAAGGGTCCGCTAACACAGTCCAAAAGCCCTATTCTTCGATATACATAGCTCGAAGTCCTTCCAAACCCTAGTTTTCTTTAGGTTCTTCAAATCCTAGCCTCCATATACAAAACCCTAGCCTCTATACACTTAACCCTAGCATACATACACTCATATACTAGCCTCCAAAGCCTCCATTGAAGACTTGAAGTGCTGCAACTCGAAAGTTCTAGGAGACCAAAGTAAAACAAAGTAAATAAAGCAAGCAAATAAATGAAGACACAAGGTAGGCTTCCTATTTACGTTTACGCAATTCTCCCCTTTCTCTTCTTTCTCTTAACCCACTTGGGTTTTCTTCTATTTTAATCCCCATCTTCTACCCCCTTTTCATGCATGCTTGAAACAAGGGATTCCCCGGTTCATGTGTACGATTAAGCTATTGAAAGTCACCATGTCGGGGGCTTTCTTGCAGTCTAACCGAAAATCATATGGGTTTGACCCCCTTGATTATGTGGTGAAGCCTTTAACCTTGTATGTTTACGACCCCAACTTGCATTGTGCATATCATGATCATGCATCTCTCCAGAACTTGTTTTCAAAACTTGCATCGAAAATTGTTTTCAAAACTTGCATTAAATCTTCTTTTTCTAAACTTATTTTCAAAATCACAATCGTAAAGTGATTCTAGCCATTCCATGGTTAGGGTTGGTTTAGGAAAATGTTATATTTAAAGTGACTATTATTGTCCATATTTTCAAATTCTTGATGTTTTCAAAACCACAATTCTAGAATGGTTCTAATCTTCTTATGGTTAGAGTCATTTTAGAAAGGTGAAATATTTTTAGAGGCTTGCAAAAGTTCACATTCAAATCCCCTTCCAAATTGCTTTTCAAACTTACTTTCCAAAACCTCTTTTCAAATCCTCTCAAAAATCTCTTTTCAAACTTGCTTTCCTAAAAGCTCTTTCAAAAAATTCCCTTCCAAAAACTCTCTTCAAAAGTTCTATTTTCTAAAAACACTCTTCAAGTCTCCCTCCTAGAAACTCCCTTCAAAAGATTACTTTCCAAAAATTTCTTTCCTAAAAATCTCTCATTCCAAAAAGATATATTTTTCAAAATCCCTTTTTCTTTGAGTCCAAGTCAAGCCTTAGAAATTATGGTTAGGAAACCCTAATTTCTAATATCCAATCTTGCCTCAAAACCTAGGTTTCCAAAATTTCATTTTTTACATCAAAATCATAAATTTTCAAAACCTATTTTTTACATCAAATCATAAACTTTCAAATCTAGGATTTCTAAAACTTCCCCTTCTAATTCCATGCCAAATCCAATCTCCGATTTAGGAAACTAGATCCAATCCTCCGTTTTTGGAAATAAAATCAAATCACCTCCTTTTAGAAATAAAATCCAATATATTGTTTTAGAAAATAGAAATCTAAATCTTTTCAAATGTTTCCTAATTCCAAACCTTTCTGAATTTCAACTTTCCAAATTTTAAATTTTCAAGTCTTTCTTAAACTCAAATATTTTTTAACTTCAAGTATTTCCAAAGGTCAAACTTTGAATCTTTCTAAATTCAAACCTTTCCAAAATTCTAGACTTTCTAAATTCCAAATCTTTCTCAAATCAAACTTTCTAAATTCAAATCTTTCCAAAATCAACTTTTTCCTAAATTTGAAACTTTTTTGATTCAAAACCTTTCTATTTCACAACTTTCCTAATTCGAAACTTTTTTAATGCAAAACTTTCCTATTTTGAAACTTTTCTAAATCTCATATCTCAAAAATTCAATCTTTCCTAAACTCCAACTCTCCATATTTTCTCTTTTCAATCAAATCACTCTTAATCTCAAGTCTTCTGCTAAGTTTTATATTTCCAAGTCAAAATCCATTTCAAATCCTCAAGTTCAATTTCAAATCAAAGTCAATTCCAAGTTCAATTTCAAATCTTCTATTCAAAGTTCAAATCAAACCCTTTTTTAAATCAAATCTCTTTTTCAAATCAAACTCTTTTCAAACCAAATTTTCTATCGGACTTTTGTCTGAACTACGATTGACCTGATTCCCAAAAAGGGATACGTAGGCAACCCTCATGGGTACAGTCATCACCTTTTTTAAACTTCCAATTTCACCACCTTTTTCAAACTTCCAATTTCATAACCTTTTTCAAGTTTCCAATTCCATGACTATTTTCAAACTTCCAATTCCATGATCGATTCCAAGTTTCAAATTCTAAGATCTATTTTCAAATCTTTATTTCCAATTTCTAAAATTTTCTTTCAAAAATCAAATCTTCTTTTCAAATCTCTTTTCAAATCAAATCAAGTTATTTTCAAAACTATTTTCAAAATCAAATCTTTTTCTTGCACATGCATAACATACATCATGTTAAACATCTTTTCAAAATTCTTTTCAAAATTGGATAGTTTTGGAAATTTATTAATCAAAGACTCTAATGAGTGAGTCTAGGGTGAATAGACATGTAGGTATCGCATGGGCGAGGTGTGGTAATGATCTTAGTGCGTCTTCCTTACACATAACTAACCTCCGAACCTAGAATCACTGTTTTCAAATACCAAAATGGTGTTATTTTAAAAAAAGGGCTTAAATATTTCCAAAGGTTACCAAACAATCTCTTTTCTTAAAAACCCTCTCTTGAGGAAGTTTTCAAAATCTTTTTAAAAACCCTAAGTGTAACCTTCGGGTTGTACTTAGTTTTAGGTGACGTAACTCACTTAATCAAGTTATGTAGCGACTCTAAATTTTTTTCAAAAGTCCTTAATTAAATCAATTTCTAATTCAAACCTAGTCGCACTCATCCTTCTAGGAGGATGAGTTCAAAAGAGAGCACTGTGTTTTTGTCACTTGTCTTTTTTGGATGCGAAAAATCAGGGCGCGATAGTTGGCGACTCCGCTGGGGACACTTAGAGGGTTAGGCCAATATCATGTCTCTTCACCCTCACCCATCTGGAGTTTTTAATTAATTTATCCAATTCTATCCACTTCAAACTTTCAAAATCAAGTTTTCTAAGTTGTTTTAAAAAACAAGAACATGTCATTGTTTGCACTTTACTTATATTCAGTCTATCTTGCATTAAGTTTGTCATACTGAATTTTGCATATCTATTTTTTTAAGTGGACCCTTGTTCATGAATTTATTTCATGTTGTACTAACTGCTGTATATGAATGAATGTATGGAATGGACAGGATGGATGAGAGTTATTGGGCTCTTTCCTCTAATTTTTAAAAATCACACACACACTGTACGTGCACTTGCATACTGCATATTTGCATTCTCCACCCTGATATGTCCCTTCTAGTTAGAAGGGGAAATGGTATATTGGTTGTGGGCAAGATGCTGTGTCAGTTTTTTCACCTACAGCCTCTTGATGGTTCCCCTGCTCGGATCACCAACCAATAATGGCACCACCTTGGAGAGTGGGCCTAGGTTTGAAGATCTGAGAACCGAGTCTTCTTAGGATGCATTAGTAAACCCTCAACCTCATGCTCATATAGACACCATGCATAGCTGAACCTCTGCTGAATTTAAGACACGTGCACTAATTTCAAAACCATGGCGGAAAGGGCGACTGCTTTACTTTCCTTTAAATTTATCTATTCTTGTTGTTATAATGACTATATTCTTACTGTTGTAATGCTTGTCTAACTGCTCATGCATGCATATTTGTTTCAATTGCATTCTCTCTCCTTACACTCTTTGCATCCATATTCCTGCATGAAATATTCCATCCCAAGACCAGAGTTCCAAAATAACTCAAGCCATTGCATTCTCATGCATATGATCAACCCAAAGAGAGTGGCACCAAAGTCACTCTCCCATGCATTAAACCTACCCAAACCCTAAGAGTTCCCATATAACCCTAAGGACTCATTGCATAAATTTCAAGTCATTCCATAAGAGGGGCCCCAATCCCTCTATGCTCACGGAGATAGAATTGCCAAAAGGGCAAGGGGCAATCAATCAACAAGGTCTCTCAATGACCCCCACATCATCTAAGGTGAATCCGAAGACTCAAGAGTAGTTTAGGATTTCAATTGTAAAATAAATTGGTGGAAGTCCCAAGAAAAATGTTCCCCCTCGCCCTATTAAAGTGCACTTTGATTCTCTGGTATTTTAAACCTCAAAAGTTCAATGTACCTTTTTACCTTTTCATTTTCCATAAATGAATGAACGTATGAATGAATGTATGTTCCTAATCAATGGTAAGGTACTTGCATACAGGGGCAAACCCCCTATCTCCAAAAGTGAGCCAATATATCATGCTTAGTTTCCCTCTCAAGCAAGGGCCCCCCTAGGCCATACATTGCATAAAAATTTTAAAATCAAGGCACTAACTTCTCTTTCATTTTTCGTCTTATATCCTCCCCCTTCTTATCTCCAAGTACCAAGAAGGGGGTTTTTCTAAACCATGCACTTATTATCATCATACTGCTCACATGTCACTTCTATTATGCCCATATCCATTCCAAGACAAAAGTTCGAAGAAACTTAAGTCATTTGATTCTCATGCATCTAATCAACCGTAGAGAGAAAGGAGTAATCTGATCTTATGTTAATCGAACCCATCAAAACTCCTAAGGGTTCCTCAACCCTAAGAATTCATGGCATGCATAGAACCATGTCTCAAGAGAAACCCAAATCTCTCTCCGTCCATAGAGGTGATATTACCGAAATAAGAAAACATTAACCGGCTCATGCTGAAGAGGTATTGTATTATATAATAGGGGCAAAAATTCACCTCCAAAATAGACTTGTCATCATGCCTAGATTCCCTCAAAGAAGGGACCTCCATAGAACATGCATCGCATAGAACCTCCAACTCCATATGCTGACTACGTTCTGTTTTTCTTTTTCTTTTTCTAGGTCAAAGAGCACAACCAAATTTATGGAATCTCTCTAGCACTCCACTTGATTCAAACTCATGGAAAGATGAGCCTAGTTATTAGAAGTGACCAAACATACATTAAGGAGCAAGAAGAACTAACCATCCATCTACAAGAAGTTACCTCAACACCATGTCATGATGATCACTGTCATGACGATCACCGTCCATGCAGAAGAAGGCTTCACCGTTTGCAAAGTCCTGTCAGACCTGTGCATTGCTACAAAGGAATTTTCGAACTTCCAAATGGATGCCAAACGTCATGAAAGATCTGTTAGTTTGCCCTCTGTTGTTTGGTGGTACACCCGGCGAATGAAGTACCAAGGAGGTTGACGCAGTCCTAAAGCCTTATTAGGGGTTCTCACCGGAAGGCCCACAAGAAAAGGGAGGTTTCCTCAAAGTTCATATATGTTCTTTCTATCCTTCCATTTCTTGCACATCTTATTTAAATGAACACTGCATGCCATGCAATCATGTTTTGAAATGAGAAAGAAGTAATTTTCAGTTCATCCCTTTTGCCTCATACTCTCATGGATGATTATTGCTTTTAAGGATTTTTTCTCATTTTTTAATGACTTGACTTGAAGGATGGGATAGCATGGGCAACCCATTCATAGGGGGGTTAAAACCTTTGAGAGATAGAGAGAGAAAGAGTGAGAGATAGGAGAAAGGCAGTCTCAACAAAGAGGTGTGAATTTTATTGAAGAAGCGACACTTGAGTGATATCCTAGCTAAGCGATATGATGGGTAGTCGAGTCCTTAAAATGGTGAGAAGCCATTGTTCTATTTATTCAATAAGAAATAAACACTATCCCTTGCTCAGCCCACTAGAGCCGTAAATGATTTCTATTCAGATATCTCCAAACCAATAATCATCTCCCACCCTGCGGTAAGCACAAAGTAGTTGATTCAATAGAATATATAAGGGTTACTAGTAAAAACACACTATGTTTTGGAAACATTGTCTAAATTTTGTATAAAGGCTTTATGGACTAAACAATTCAATTTGAAATGATTAGAGACCCTCAATTCTGCTATCATACACAAAAACATCCCATTTTGCTAAACCCACTAGTGCCTCACAAAAAGCGGAAGATTTTTTTTGTCAACCCTAATGTAACACCACCCCCCCACACTAGGGCAGACAGATAACTGAGAACTCCGCAAGGCATGTCATTCATCCTCCATCAAGCTGAAGCAATGTTGAAGGCTCTATGGATCAAGCAATCTAGTTCAAAGTGAAAAGAGACCCTCATTTCATCTCCTATATAGTCCAAAGCAGCCATTGTCAAACCCTTTGAGCTAGTTACTTTTCTTTTTTTAAAAAAACCTCAACTTAGGGATCACCGCCACAATGGGTTAAATTAAAATGCTAAGGAAAGGATCTGAGAGAAAGAAGTTGTAGAAATGTTCATCTCATAAAAAGCAAAAAGAAATGAAAAAAAAAAAAGCAAAAAGAAAGAGTTGCCAAGGGGCAAGAGGCCAAAAGGGGGGGGGGGGGGGGGGGGGTAGCATATATGAGAAAAGGCCTGAAAAAAAGCGTGAAAGAAGTCATGTTTGTATAAAGCGTATAGAAAGGCCGAAAGAAAAAAGAGTCATTTCTATAATATCCTGAGAAATATATAGTAAAGGCAAGGAGTAAAGTTCAAAGGTGATCCTAGGTAGTAAGAAAGCTTAATAGAAGCAATAGGTTCGAGCCTCTACCCTTTCTTACAAAAACCCTAAGGAAGAAATGTCTTGGATCTAGTTGATCTAATCAATCGATTCATCCAGAATTCAAATTGAAGTTTTATAACTCAAATCATCGGCTTCATCAAGAGCCTTTGATTCAAAAGATTCAGCGATAAAAACATAAATTCAATACTATTAAACCTAAAATAATAATCAAATTAAAGCCATAAATTTATACTATCGATTTGTGCACACTCTATACTAAAATAAGGTTTATATATAGAGAACACCGAACTTAGTCAAGAATCTAAGTTTTCTCAAATATTTAGGGTTGAATCTTCGATAGCAATCGAACCTCATTCAAATGAGGTTTGATGATCTGAGTATCTCCACATCCGTTAGAACGCTCGTTCAAATACCATTTGTCCCCGTTCGAATGCCTTTAATGCTTTTCATCTAATTTCCTCTCTTTCAAGCACGAAAACCTGTATACAATGAAACAAACTAAATTAATAACACAATAAAGCTAAAAAGATATTTATAACCCTGTCCTAAGGCTAACAAGGTATTGATTATGGTGTTATAATTGTACTTTTAGAGTACAATCACACCTTGCAACTAGATTTTTGTTAGTTCCTAGCAAAATACTAAAAACTAAAATAGATAATTTTCACTTTTGTAGTAGTCACAGATGCATTTAGCTTATGCACCAAATTTTTAAACTCCTAAATTATACCTAGTAGACGAGTGGTGTCTCAAGAGAATTTCGGATAATGGCACCCACAAATATCAACCCATGGCCAGCAATCAAGTATTGTCAAGTCAAATAGAGTAGGCATAATCTTATTCGAGATAATCCTCAATTCACCCTATCTCTTAATACATGCGAGATTGCAACATAAAAGGCACATTAAAGAGGTTCAAATGAATGTGTGATTAATCAATGCAATATAACTTAAGTGTAACACACCCGCACAATCACATCCTTCAAGCCTCAATCCAAAAATCTTATCGGGCATATACTCACAACAAAATGAACACAAAAGTCTCACAATGGAAATGTTCATCATAAGAGTAAATGTATAAAAATATAAAAGGGCAATCCAATTACAAAAACTACAAGAATGTAAGTGTATATGACTTAGCATAACTTCTTGAAAGAATATCCACAGTTAAGCATCAATCAAAGTAATTGACAAATAATGACGTATATTCTAATGAATTCTCAAAACATGTAGCTCCATATTAAATAGGACTTTCTAGAGTTATAGCTTGGCCAAGAGGTATAAGGTAAGAAAGAAAAGGATAAATAGTTCAAAACATGAGTTGATTGGGGGGTATTTTGTAATCATAATTCGTTTTATATATAGAATAACTTGATTTTTAGAGGTTTTGAGAGAGATTGTGAGAGATAAGAGCGTTTGAGGATCAAAATGGTGTGAAAATATATTTTTGTCATTGAAAAAGGGTCACGAGAGATGCACAAAATTTTTGGCCGTTAATTGTACAAATGGAAGTTTAAGGGAAGGTCACACTACAACGAATTAAAAGTATTGGAGGTTAATTATTACAATTAAAAGTATATGTTCTGAAGCGGGATTCGGTGTAAATTGTGAGAGTATAAAGCTTAATTTATCCTTTTATAAATAAAGGAAGAAGGAAAGAAAGAGAGAAATTATTTTTTATCCTTTTCTGTTCTTGCTAGAAACGATTAGTGGAAAGAAAAGAAATAATTATTTTTCCTTTCTTTTTCTTTTTATATCTTCCACAAGATCCAAATAATTATTTTTTATTTTATTTTGATTTTTTATTTATCTTAGCTTATAAAAGTTAAAAGAACTAAAATAAAATCTAATTTTTTTTATAAACGGAACCAGAGTCTTACCACCATGTGCATGTCATATCTTTGATTCTTTTTAATCGTTGCACAAAAAGTTGTGTATGATTCCGAGAAGTTTTGTCAAGCAGAAAGTGAAGTTCTTAAGCCTTGGGAATTTGCAATTATATTTATCCATTTAAATCTGTTCCCAAATACAAAAGCCATGAGATGCAAATCTCATTGAGCAGCATCCACTCACCCATGCTTGCAGGGCGGCCCAAGATAATTCGGGCTGAAAGCGACACTTCAAATGAGGTTTTTTTTTTTTTTTTTTTTTTTTTTTTATAAAAAAAGGTATGGCTTTGTAGATTTTTAATATTGATGCAAACTTTTTATTTATAATTTATTTTTCTAGTCCTTTGAGATGTAGAATTATTAATTAATATATTTAAGTTTATATAGCAAATCTTTTTCAATTGACAGTATAACTAATCTACAGAGACACCTACAACCCAAGTAACATATGCAAATTGTATACAAAAATTATGAGTGAATTCACCGAATTTACCCAACCAATATAATCAAAAATTAGTTTTCAATTATACCTTAACTGCACCAATAATAAAAAAATTACACTTTCATCAAATTAATATCTCTAGCAGCAAAATAAAAAATTGTTCTTTGGTAAATGAAATAATATTTCATGCATATATAGATATAACTCACAAAATCAAACAACGATTGAATGTAATTTGACAAGATAAAAATCAAATAAAGATAAATCTATAACAAGCCATTTAATTATGCTATTTGTAAGATTTACTAATTTGTTGAGAGAAAGAGTTATGAGGGTTTAGATTTCTAAACATCTATATGTTAGAGAGAAAAACAATTAAGTTTTTCACGTTCATTGTATTCATGAAATTGTATGTAATGTTTTTCTTTCTTTTTTCAAGTTAACTAGCGTAATTAATTTTAATCTTTTTTTTCTTTATTTCTTTCTCTATGGGGCATTTGTTTTTTTTTTTTTTTTTTTTTTTTTTTTTTTTTCTGAATTGAGGCTTTTTTTATTATTTTCTTATGGGTCTTATCATTTAGATTGGGGCTTCCTTTTTCTTTTTTTTTTTCCTCTTCTTATCGGCCTTTTTTCTTATATAGGCTGAGATTTATTTATTTTTATCTTATGGGCCTTTTATATATATATATATATATATATTTGGACCAGAACTTTTTTGTTTTAAAGAATAAATGTATCAAAATTATATAGGGCTTAACTATAGCATATATTATTTTTTAAAATTTAGGACTTTCAAAGTTTGGAGGCCTAAAATGAGTGATTTGCTCTCTTTATGTTGGAGTCTGCCTTGCACCCACCAAGCTAGCTATGGAGATGGTTTCGTTTGACGTTGTAAAATCTATCTAGCAAAAAGGGGAAACTAAGAATGGTTGGTTTGTCGTTATTCATGTAATGTATGACCTTTGCATGTTTTGTGTAGATGGTGATCATGCACAGACCTAACAAATTTAACTCATGTCTATGAACCCGTCTAATTACATTAATTTAAAACTCATCTAAACCCCTCCAAGTTTACTAATAGATTTAATTGGATTGCATCATGCAACTCCAATTAGAATCGGATTTAAATGGGTAGGATATAGTTACTCATTGGACTTGCTAAAAAATTTATAAAAGAAAAAGTTGTCATTCACAAAAAAAAAATATTTTACTTTTTTTTTTTGTATTTATTTTTAAAATAAATCTCCTTCCTTCTCCTCTCTTCAACAGCAAGCACCACCACCCACCAGCACCTCTGCCACCACCACATGTGAAATTAATAAACAAAAATCTTAAAGCTAAAAACACATAGTAATCTCTTAACTCTCTCTCTCTCTCTCTCTCTCTCATATATGATTATTTAAATATGAAACTACTACTTGCTTAAGATAACATAATAAATGAACAGCATTGAAGGCATTGATGGCGATGTCATTAAGAAATGAAGATATTTTTTAAAGAAATTTGTACAAAAAAGTTTGGTTCTAGGAAAAGCAAACTCATGTAAAAGTCAATACCTCATCTCTATTTCTCTCGCCTCCCGCAATTCATCCAAACTGGCCCAAACCAAATCAGACCAGCCCACAGTTGTTTTGTCTCGCCGACATCTGCGGTAACCTCCATTGCCGGTGAGAAAAGGTTGTTTTATTTTTCACAGGTACCAAATTTAGTGTCAAATAGATTTGGTCAGAGAAAAGTAAGTTTTAATTCCAAACAAAAATCTCCACCGCACGGATTTTCCATCTCTAAACCAACTCTATAAAGAGTAAAAAAAAATTTGTTGGGGTTTGATTAATAAAAAATGCAGAATTCAAATTGAATGAACCAACAATAGGGAGAGAGTAAAATACAAACATATAATGCAGTCCTATACGTCAGTGTATACATAAGAAAAAAAGATGGGATACTAAGTGAGATAATTTGAGGGGTACAGGATTTGACCATATGATTGGATCGAGAATCGTAACATTCCAAAACAAATACATCATTTTTATATGAATAATATTTATCAGAAGTAGATAGAAAATGAGCTTACATTAAGCAAAAAAAAAAAAAAAATAGTAAAAAAATTATGACGACATATAAATGAGTCAAGGTTCATGAGTTTGAATTGACCTATTAGTGACCCGCTCATGTTCAACCTACTTGCTATTTGGGTGGGTATGGGTTGAATCCATTTAAGCTCAGACCGATTTAAGTCCGTCAATTTGCCACCCCTATGCATGCGTGAGTTGAGAGAATAGTCGGTCGAAAGATTGAAAACTAGGCTCGACTCAAGACAATTTAAGGTCTAGGGCAAGCAACTTTAAATGAGATTTTTTTTTTACCCATTTTAGTTTATTGATTGCACTCTAAAAGTGCAATCTACATGTCTTAATTAGCTAATTATTAGTTTTATATTATGCTTAATTGTGTTAATTTTAATTCTAATTCGTACTCACTTAGGTTTGTATTTATTTTCAGGAATCCTAGCTAAAAGGGGATTAATTTGCGCTGAAACAGAATAGGTGTTCGAACGGTCCTCAAGGGCGTTCGAACGGTATACAGAAGCGTTCGAACGGTATGTTGAACGGTCTCATATCAAGTTCAGGTTCAAAGTGTGTTTGATAAATTCAAAGAGTATAAAAGCCGTCCGAAGAGCGTTAGAAGACCGTTCGAACGGTGCGGCAGGGTTTCCTATTATTTTCTGCTGCCTATATAAGCTGGGATTGTTGTTGTTATTCGGGGGAGATGCTAATATTAGGGTTGACATTTTTCTAGGGTTTTAGGAGTAATTTTAGGAGTAGATTAGAGTAGTTTATTCAGTTTTCAATTCCTGTAATCAGATTACTTAGTCTTTCAATATATTTTCAATACAACTTTACGTATCTATGATTATGATGAGTAGCTAGATTCCATCTTGGGATCAATTGTGAAGATCAATTGAATATTATAGTTGAACGAAGGAAGTATGTTCTTGGTTTTAAAGCTAAATTTTCTGGTTTTCTTTCTTCTTCTTCTTCTTTTTAGAAACCTTCGAAAACTTAAACGTTTGATTATGTTCAGTAACATTTATGCGTGAATCTATATTCAGTATATGCGCTGCACAAATCGATGGTATTCGTCCTTGATTCTAGCAACCCGATTTATTCTAGAAGTTGAAGTTTTGAAGAACATTCATTTTTATCGCTAAATCTTCCGAATTCAAGACTCGCGACGTAGTCGAAGAATTTCAGTTATTAAATTATTTCCTTCGGAATTTCAAGAGATGTAATTGATTGGATCGATTGACTCTAAGACTTTTTCTTTATTTCTTAGTTTAAATTAGATAACAAATCTTTTCTCAACCTAAAATCAGTTTTTATTTATTGGAGTGTTTTTCTTAAGATTTTTGATTCATGGTGAGTTTTCTTATTTATGTAAGCTATCTTCCTTGTGGGATTGATCTCGTATTTACGAGAAATTATTACTACATCGCGGCCGTGCACTTGTGGTTAAGTATCACCTTTTTAGGGAGCGATCAAGTTTTTTGCGTCATTGCCGGGGAAGTTACGTTCTACGTTGGTGGACGGGCCTTAGAGATTCTATTTTGGAGTAAGCACTTCACCATCATTCTATAAACACGAGGGAACTCAACAGCTCTTTTGGGTAACTTCTTTCTATCTTTTATTTTCGAGCACTTATTTTTGTTTTTCTTTTGGTTACATTGGGTTTGTGCATCATTGTTGTGGGATTGGAAGGATAAGTTATTTTCATCTTGTTTGTTCCATTTTTTGTGTGATACCATGTTAGATTTTTATTTTTTCTTTTTCTCTTTATTTGAGGTATTTGGTTTTGATTTGCATATATATATTGTTTTTGTTTTAATAATTTGATTGGAGGATTGCTAGTGAAAAATTAGGAATTGTGTATACTGCAAATCTGTGTTATATAACTTATGGAGATTAGAGGTTCGGTTGGATTGAAATTTTTTTAAATTGGTGGAATTTGTTATGCCAAGATTGGAGGTTCAGATGGCGAATTATGCATTATTATGTATGATGTGTTGAGGCACGGTACGCTACATTTGTTTGTGCATTACATCTATCTTCCTTGGTACGTTTCATGATGTTTGGTGGCACATTCTCCCACCATCCAACATCTAACATGTCTATGAGAGACCACCTGAGAGCTAATAGCGTAAGGGAGCCTCCTCGACCACCTCCCAATCTTGAAGAGTATAACGAATTTAACATTAGTAAGGAACATGAGGGAGCCTTTTCAAAGTATCATCAAGAATTTCTTCAAACCTATAAAAACCTCTTTGACAATTTTCGTGAAGCTTCGCGAATTTATTACCACCATGAGCATGTAGAATATTAATCGCTCCTAAATAGTACAATTTATATTTGTCAGTGTGCGATTGTGATGCAGTAATAATATCTCTGTAAATCCGAGGTCGATCCACAGAGAACACAAGAGATAAACTTAATCTGGCAAGGTCTACAATCAAAACAAAAAAATAACGAGCTCAGAGTCAATTAAAATCACAGAAAAGCTTCCAAAAAGAAAATAAAAATCAATTGTTGAAGATGATTGATCTAAATTATCAAATAATAAAATTAAACTAATTTTTAGGGATGTATTCAAATATTATAAAAAGGTCTTGGCAGGGTTTGATCCAGTAATAGGCCTAGAGGTAAGTCCCCAAGATAGCTGTGAGTAAAGAATCTCAAGATTCGATTACCCTTTTGGAGTTGATATTCAGTTATTTACTAGTGTTCATACCAGGGTCCCATTCATACTTGTCCCAGTTTATAAACCTGTCTACAAAGTATGTTTGAAGCTTAATCAAGAACAGTAGATTTCTAAAGTACTTTTAATAGGAATATATATGCAATTGTAATCAATATCCTTATCAAAAATTCTGGATATACGTATCCTTGCTTACAAATCAGTCTATACATACATGCTAGATATGATCAAGAATATTGTTTTCGAAGATATTCATAGGCAAGAAAATGAATCTTGATCCAAGATCTTGAAACCTTGGAAAATAAATAACGATCTTGAATCTCTACCTGTAACCTAGTTACTTTCTCAACTCATACCAAGAACAGATTTAGCTATTAAAAAACATGATAAAGATTGCAAGAATGGAAATAATAATTAAAGAAATAAAACGCTGCATTAAAGAAATATAAACTGAAATTCACAATAAGAACAAGAAAGAAAATTAAAGCTTAAGATGCTCCCTTAAAAGATGAAAAGATTCGTAGCCTCCAAAAAGATTGGATGATTCCTCCTTCCAAACCCTAGAAAAACTCTAGAATTCTTCTCCTCCTTCAGAACATAGAACTCCTAAACCTATTATACTACCTACTAATCTATATCTAACTAAAAGTGAATTAATCTATATATCTCGTCGTCAGTCGTACGAATGACTTCTACCGAGTGCTCAGATGGGCTGGGTCACTCACGAAAGTAGTAGGTCTCGAAAAGGTATATAAAATCGACATATTATGGGCTTGAATAGCCTTTCTAGTTCGCGAGATATGGGCTTCCAAAGTTCCAACTCTACGTGCTTCAATAGCTTGTACCACAGCTTCAGCAACTTGTACCTTAATAGCAACCTCTTGAAACTTATGATTAAATTGCATTCGAAATCATTCCATTTAAGCTCAAAACCTACATAAAGCATTATAATCTCAATTAATATCAAAACATAACTAAAAAGACATATATAATCATAAACTAATGCTAACAAAGTACTAATTAAGGCATTATAATTGCACTTTTGAAGCACAATCAAATATCCATCTCCACCACAAGAGAGTTTTAACGAAAATCACCATGCTTTTTACCCTAATCAAGAGCAAATCCATCCAATTAAACAAATTCATCCCGTCACTAACCTTAGGATTGAGGATATCATTGACCAAACCATCCTTCCCCAAGACTTTGTGTCTAAGGAAGACGTTCTTAAGGTAAGTGAGGAAAATATTGAACATGAACATAGGGATGAAGAGTGTGAGAGAGGGGAGTCCAAAATTGGGACTCCAAACAAGAAGAGAAGGATAGTGATAAGTCTACCCTCAATGATGATTTTGGTCTTAATGTTGGGAATTTGCATGTTAAAGAGGATGTTAATGGTCTAGAGGTCATTCCTACCGTGTCTAGGGATCATGTTATCCTTACTTTTACTTCTCTAGTACCTAGTCCTATTCTACCAGAGCCTTTAGAGCTCCATGTCCCAACATTGAAATTAAACATCATTCTAATGGCTGACCAAAAAGAAGGGGAGGGTCAAGCACTTAACGGCACGTCTTGACACATTTGTGCAAGATCATTCTTTATTTTCTACATTCCATGACCCTTATTAACCTTATGTGCTTCAAGGTTATATACTAGAGTTCATCAAAGAAGTGGCCATTGTATATTCTTACATTTGCATGAACTCTTTGAAAGTCTCTAAATTGGGAGTGTGAGATGATGGAAAATTCTCACTTTGTGGCATTGGGTGATTCTCTCTCAAAATTGTGTAGGAATAAGAGTAGTTTTGTTTCTTTATTTTCTTAGTTTATTTTGCATTATGAGTTGGGGGTGCCTTTTGCACCCTATTTTTTCTCTTTTTCCACCAATAAATTACATTCAATGTTTTGTTCCCTTGCATTGAGGACAATGCATCATTTTAGTTGGGGGTGGGTAGAGGTTGTGCCTCTATTATTTTGTTTTTGTTTCTTTGTTTTGCACCTTATAAAAAAAAAAAAATCTTTTTACTTGTGAAAGTGCCTTTCGAGATTAGAAGTTAGGAATTTTTGCATGTTTATTTACTCAAAATGATGTTGATTCACTCCTCATACCCAAAAAGTTGTAGAGATTGCTTAATTTATGTATTTGTAGAGGGGATTACATCATTATGCACAATTATGCTTTATAACATAGTTTGTTACTAGTTTTTGCTTTTCCATCCTAATATTAATGAAGATTATTACTTTATGAGCTTTAAAGCATTTATCGCTTTTTGGAGCGTTTACATTTACTCAAGGATAGTTTCTTCACCCTCATTTCATTCAATAGCATCATTATGCTTGTATTTAGTTTATAAGTTGAGTTTTGATCTTGTTATTGACACTTGTACTCTATGAAATGCTTCGGTTGTACAACTTGGAATATGATTCTTTGCTATATTCTTCTTGATAGTCTTTTGTTTCCAGTTGCCAAACCGTGCATTCCTCTTTACCCTTGTTGATCTTTTACCTTTATCCATTTGAATTGTGCAAAGTGATTTCATCTCTTGTATTACAAAGGGACGCCTAAGTGAGAAAAGAGTATTTTTGCATTGCTAATAAAAAGAAGAAGAAGTAGAGATTGATTTGGGAATTTCAATGCACAAGAGCATATTGAAACATGAAAAGTAGTTGTTAAATAAAATGTGGATGATGTAAGGATGGAAAGAAAAGAAGAAGTGAAAAAAAAAAAAGAATAAAAAGAAGAAAAGAATGGAAGAGGAGTTTAAAAGTTGAAAATATGTTAAGAGAAGAGTGAGATTTGAAATGTTGATAAGGGAGAGTTGTAGTTGTGTTTCATTCATCATTTCATGCCTTGATCACACATGATATGACAATTTGCTTCCTCTCTTTACCCTTACCTTTCACCTCTTCAACATTACCATCTTCACCTCAACATGGCTTAGTTGATCCAAGTTGTGCTTGATTGAATTTTTCAATAGAGTATAAGCTATATCTTGTCAATATCTTTGAATTAATGCTTAACTATGAATATTCTTTCTTGGAGCTATGCTAAAGTCGATATACTTCTATCTTTTGTTCGGTTTTTGTAATTGGTATATTCACTTGTTTTGTCTCTATAGCTTTACTTTATTGTTGAGCATATCATTGTGAGAACCATGTGGGTCTTTAATTGGGAGTGTATGTCCGGTGAGGATTGAATCAAAGTTTTAAATGGTGGATTCGCATAAGTGAGTTCATTTGTGTTATTTAGCATGATTCATCACCCACACATATGAACCTCTCTGTTGTATGACTTGTTGCATATTCTTACAAGTGGTAGGAGTTTGGAGTGGCATCTAATGTTGATTTGAGTAGGATTATGCACTCATTCCTTATTCTTATATGAATTGGTAATTCATAAAAGGATGTTTGTGGGTATCATCACTGTAAATCCTCACGAGACATCACTCGTCCACTAGGGGTTTAAAAGTTTGGTGCATATGCTAAATGCACTCGTGACTCTCACAAAAGTGGAGATATGTTCTTAGTGTTAGTATTTTGCTAGGGACTAGCAAAAGCTTAGTTGTGGGGTGTGATTGCACTCTAAAAGTGTAATCTACATGTCTTAATTAGCTAATTGTTAGTTTTATATAATGTTTAATTGTGTTAATTTTAATCCTAATTCGTACTAACTTAGGTTTGTGTTTATTTTCAGGAATCCTCGCTAAAAAGGGATTAATTTGTGCTGAAACAGAATAGGCATTCGAAGTGTGTTTGAACGGTCCTCAAGGGCATTCGAATGGTATACAGAAGCATTCGAACGGTACGTCGAACGGTCTCACATCAAGTTCAGGTTCGAAATGCGTTCGATAAATTCAGAGAGCATAAAAGCCATCCGAAGAGCGTTAGAAGACCGTTCTAACAGTCAATTAGGCGTTTGAATGGTGGGCCAGGCTGTTCGAACGATGTGGTGGGGTTTCTTATTATTTTCTGCTGCCTATATAAGCTAGGATTGTTGTTATTATTTAGGGGAGATGCTAATATTAGGGTTGACATTTTTCTAGGGTTTTAGGAGTAGTTTTACGAGTAGATTAGAATAGTTTATTTATAATTTTCATTTAGTTTTCAATTCCTGTAATCAGATTACTCAGTCTTTTAATATATTTTCAATACAACTTTGCGTATCTATGATTATGATGAGTAGCTAGATTCTATCTTGGGATCAATTGTGAAGATCAATTGAATATCTTGGATGAACGAAGAAGGTATGTTCTTAGTTTTAAAGCTAAATTTTTTGGTTTTCTTTCTTTTTCTTCTTCATTCTAGAATCCTTCGAAAACCTGGACGTTTGATTATATTCAATAATGTTTATGCGTGAATCTATATTCAGTATATGCACTGCGCGAATCGATGGTATTCGTCCTTGATTCTAACAACCTGATTTATTTTAGAAGTTGAAGTTTTGAAGAATACTCGTTTTTATCGCTAAATCTTCTGAATCCAAGACTCGCGACGTAGTCAAAGGATTTGAGTTATTAAATTATTTCATTCAGAATTTCAAAAGACGTAATTGATTGGATTGATTAACTCTAGGACTTTTTCTTTATTTGTTAGTTTAAATTAGATAACAAATCTTTTCTCAACCTAAAATCAGTTTTTTTTTTTTTATTGAAGTGTTTTTCTTAAGATTTTTGATCTACGGTAAATTTTTCTATTTATGTAAACCATCTTTCTTGTAGGATCGACTTCGTATTTACGAGAAATTATTACTATATCGCGGCCGTGCACTTGCGGTTAAGTATCATCATTTTAGGGAGCGATCATTTGTAATAAATTTTTTTTATTAAATCATTATTTTTCTTCTGGAATTCACAAGTATGCTAATTTTGGTACTTCTTCTAACATGCATTCTTTATTTGGATGATACCCTTTTTTTTAAAAAAAAAAATGTTGTAAAAACTATATAAGACCTTAATTATAACATATAAAATTTAAAAACTTTAGGTCTTCACAAAAATTTTGTACAATTCATTTTCTTCGGTTGAGCCTTTTTTTTTTTTTTTTTTTGTATATAACTTAATTAGTGTAGTTAATTTCAAAATTATTTTTTCTAAGGCATTTTTCTCATTTGGACTAGCACATTTTTTATACGAAAGAAATTCCAATATCTATTTAGGGCCTTAATTATATATACCAGTTAAGGTTTGAAAATTTTTTTTTGAGGCCTTTAATTTATTTAGTGGTTAAAGTGGTGTTTTTTTCCTTAGGTTTACTAATGTAGTTTATTTTGGATCTTCTTTTTATAACAAATATTTTTTTCTCATCCAAACGGGGCCTTTCTTTAAAAAAATAAAAGAAAAATTACATAGGACCTATACTATAACATATAAAGTTTTTAATTTTGAGAGCCTACGGAAATTGAGAACCTAAGATGAGTGCCGTCCTCGCCTTACCTAGAGCCCGCCCTGCTGAAAACCCTAAAAAAAAACGCGCAGGGAGAGAGAGAGCGAATGGGTTGGCATGACAATAACTACTAGCTTGTACATGAGATGTGATACAATTTGGAAATCCTCAAGGATCACAAAAGTTGGCTTTAAGTGATGCAGGCAAGTGGAAATAGATAATGAAACCCGACTTCACCTGAATGGTGTTCAATTGTGATCACAAGCGTAGGACTGGCGAAGCAATAATATCCAGTGAGTCCGGGATTGAATCATATGAATTGGCTTGCACTCACCTCTTAGTATGAAACAAAGGCGTATGAACCGCTTCTAAAAAAAATCAAAAATCAATTGTTTTTAAAGATAATTTAACTAAACTAAAGCTATTTAAAAATGATTAAGTTATAGGAAGTAAGGTCTTGAATCTAATTGAACCAATCAATCAACTCACCCGGAATTTCAAATGGAGGTTTTATAATTCACGTCGTTGGCTTCGTCTTGAGTCTTCGATTCAGAAGATAAAACAATTAAAATATGAATTCAATAATAATCAATTATAGAATTGTAATCAAATCAAAGCCGTAAATTCATATCATCTATTTATGCAAACTCTATGTCAAATTAGGTTTTGTGCATAGAGAATACCAAACTTAGTCAAGAATCTAAATTTTCTCAAATATCTAGGTTTTAATCATCAAGAACTAAGAAGTTTAGAAGATGAAGCATTGAAAACCTAATTACCTCCACTGATCTCCTAAGATCTTCAATTGAACTTTATAATTGTCTCCAAAAATAAGTTTAGCCACTCATCGATATGATAAAAAAACAAGAATTGTACTAAAAACTAATGAATTCGATTACAAATAATGAAGAGATCTATGAAAAGTATGATGTTTTTCCCTAAAAAGCTCTCTAAAACCCTAAGAGAAACCCTAAACTCGTAAAAATAATCAACAACCCTCAAATTAGGCTTTAACCCTCCTTAAATAGGCTACTTAAAAGCTAAAATGCGGAAACTCGTTTGAACGGACTGATGTGCAGTTCGAACAGCTAGCTAACGGCCTGCGAATGGACTGATCAAGTCTCAGAATCTTCGAACGGCAATAGAACTTGATTTAATTGGGTTTCATGCTCTCTTTATCTGCACTTCCGTTCGAACGCCTTTCGAACTACTTAGATTGCGTTTGAGCAGGCTTTGAGCTGTTTGAATGCCATTAAAGCTCTTCGTCCTATTTTCTCATTTTTAAGCTCGAAAACATGTATACAATGAAATAAACTAAGTTAATAATAAAATAAAATTAAAAAGATATATATAACCGTGTCCTAAGGCTAACAAAATATTGGTCAAGGTCTTGTAATGACACTTTTAGAGCATAATCAAAACCCCGCTAGCTGCTTAAAAAAATTCTCATGTTCAAGGCTACTACTTAATAGAATGAGAAGTGTTAAAAATCAGATGTGGGTGTTGTATCCATTAATTAAGAGGCTAATTATTTGTCCACATGTGCTTTCAGAGTTAAAATTCCACCAAAATAGTCGTTAATAGATTATCCTTCATGGTTGTTGGAATGCTCAAAATGTTAATGCAACACGCCATCATCCGCCATGTTTGAGCTTGAATGACTTTCTTGTTTTTTAGTGTTGGAACTTGGAAGTAACTGGTTTCCAATGGCTTGAAATTTTCCAGCTACTAGAGGGATTCACGATGTGTTTTCCTGTTCAATTTTCTTTTGACGTAAAATATATTTTATCCCTTGTAATTTGAGTGAAAATTAGATAACGCTCAGTTTAAAAGTAAATACATAACCTTCCTGTAATTTATACTTAATTGTAAAATTAATGAAAATCAGTAGATTTAACAACGATTCTGTCAAATATTTATTCTCGTCATTTCATCTGTCAAAAATATAATATCAAAAAGACTATTTTGTCATTTTATGTTAAAATAAAAGGTTTTCCTTTGCATAAGTATTTTTGTCATTTTATTAAATTTTTTATGATTTCATTCACGTTACAAATAAGTTCAAACCATGAGGAAATTATGTGTCTGTTTTTCAACGATAGTGGCCATCTAATTTTTGCTTAAACTACAAGGGTATAAAGTGTAATGCCCTCTTTTCTTTTCCTACAGGTGCACCCTCTTCTTTTGAGAATGACTTGCAAATGGAGAAGTAAATGTAATGATATAGACGTTGACTGTCTATATAGATCAAATCTAATCCAGATTGTCATACATACTGCAGCCACCTCGATCAAAATGTTGCAAATCTCAATCAGGCTTTGCCCATATGGATCCATATCTAATGCACAGTATTCAATTCATAATTTAATTAAGTTGGTTTAGCAGAAGATAAAAAAATAAAAGACTACATAAACAAGTGTTGTGTGCTAATAGACTTGCTTAATGCTTACCATAACACTAAAGAAAGAATGGTTTTATCCATATTTTTGTCGTGCCAGGCGAGGGAGACTCCTAAAACATTCACACTTGACTTTGTGGTTAGCTCTTAATCTGGTAGCAGCCTGCTAAATAATTTATCTGTTGGGCGTGTTCTTATATTCTGCAGATCCATATACAATTATTGGGTTTGTTCATATATTTGAGTTGAGTTACAAGTCTGAAGCTTTTGAGGTATTTAACCTATGTAGGGTTTTGACTGTTGATTATAAATAAGAAATTTTTTAGAATTTGAGGGAGAGAAGAGAAAGAATTGGTATACCGAGAAACTCTTACCTATGGCGTGAGATGGTGTTGAACCACGTAAATTTGGCTGTATTTTTTTATATATGACATGAGACAAACCTTGAAGGGAGGAATCCAGGCAGAATGTACTTAACAACAAACATTATTTTTGAGGATGGAAGTCTGGCAAGTGCTAGGCCGACTAAAATCGTATTCAAACATGTCTTTTTTTCATTTTTCAATGACAAAGTCCGAACTTTCTCAGTGATTAAGTGGCTCGTTTTCGCAAGTGCACGATTTAAATGTAGTTTAACCCGAATAGTTTCGAGTATCGTATTAACATCGGGATTCGGGGCCCAATATAGGCCAACAGCAAAGCAACTTTGACTACCCAATTTCGATTACAAGCTAATGAAAAATGCTTCTATAAAAAGGGAAATGTAAAATGATTTGGGTTTTGAAAATATTTGTTACTTAATCTAATGCAAAAGGTAATTAACTAGATTAACAAATTATAATAGAATTAGATTCAATTGATTAAATCACCCAATTCATCTAAGGCTTTCAACAAGATTTATAACTTAAATCAAACTTCACAATCAAGAGAGTTTGACTTGGATGATTTAGCTTTGAAAACCAACAATTCTCAAGCAATTAAAGATAAATTCATGGTCAATAGAATAATCATAGGTTAATACCATCGATTTGATTAAGATCACACAAAATTAGAGAATTAAGTATTGAACTAATCAAATATAATCAATAACCTGGGTGTTCTTAGGCATCCAATATTCAATTACTATAAATTAGAGATCTAGGAAGATAAAACAATGAATTTATGAGATATCTCCATTGAAATCCTTGGATTCCTTGAGTGTTCTTCACAATTGAACCCAATTAATGACTAACTACTTGATTCCATGATAGAAAGCATAAGATAAAGTAGTTCTTGCATTAAAAAGTAAAAAAATGTAGTGTTTGGATACAAGGAAAATGGAGAAAAGTGCAAGAAAGCAAAGGAAAATGAAGTTTCTATCTCTAATACCAAGAAATATAAGAAAACTCAGTAAAACTGAGAGAGCTCCCTCCAAAATCCCCTACAAACCCATATTTACATTAGAAAAACAAAATAGAGACTAGGCAGGCTGTACGTACAGCCCAACTACCGTACGTATAGTCCCATATACGCTAATTGCAACTCTCTGAAGTTTGGTCTCCTTCTGCAGGCGTTTGTACTGTCTGAAGAACCGTAAGTACGATTAGCTTAACCGTATGTATGGTTGAACCACCGTACGTATGGATGGTATATCTGAATAGCCCTTGAAAAATTATATAAAATCAATATATTATGGGCCCCAAAAAACTTTCTGGTTTGGGAGATATAACCCTCCAAAGTTTCAACTCTGCGTACTTCAGCTGGTTGTACCACAACTTTAGCAGCTTGTACCTTAACAGCATCTTCTTGAAAAATACATTCTCCCTTTATCTGAAATGCACCTGAAACCCTCCAAATTAAGCTCAAAACCTATACAAAACAAAATAACTTAGTTAATACTAAAATCTAATTAAAGAAGCATATAAACTCTTAAACTAAGATTAACAAATATGTTGCAATTACACTTTTGGAGTGCAATCATTAAGTTGGAAATCAGCATATTAGCAATCCAAGTGCTCATCTTGGAGTTGTTAATACCTACCTATTTTTTTATTTATGCCCATTTCCACCGGCCAGCTCCATCATTGAATGAACTTTATTTGAAATAATACAAAACTGAGCTAAGAAATAATTTAATTAAATTCAAAAGAGAGCATAAGCTAGAATATGCTTATAATTGTGAAACCTTTTTAAAAAATTCTGCATAACCTTATGAATGGTAAGGCAGTTCTTGACCCATAGCTTTAGTCGCTTGTACCTTGACATCATCTTCTTGAAAAACACATTCTCCTTTTATCTGAAATGCGCATGAAAGCCTCCAAATTAAGCTAAAAAACTATACAAAGTAAAATAACTTAGTTAATACTAAAATCTAATTAAAGAAGCATATAAACTCTTAAATTAAGGCTAACAAATGACAAATTGTGGTGTTGTAATTGTACTTTTGGAGTGTAATCACACCCCACAACTTGTTTTTGGCTAGTCCCTAGCAAATACTAAAACTAAGGCAAGTATATACAAATGATAATCTCTACTTGCGTATGAATCACAAATGCATTTAGCCTATGTATCAAACTTTTAAATCACTAGATTGACTCTAATGGACGATGTCTCGTGAGGACTTACAGTGATGACACCCACAAACATCAATTCATAATCATCAATCTAAGATTTAGAACAATATAATGGTGATGCAAAAGATGGATCAAAGCAATAACTACAATTCACCTCTCATATCAACGTAAGCATGATTATATCGAAAAGAACACAAAAATTGAGGTTCATATGGGTGTGTGTGCTAGAATCTTGCAATGCAGCTTAAAAGTATCTACTCACACATTCATAGCCTTGGTGCTTTGATCTAAATCCTCATCGAACATACACTCCAGTAACTAAGCATAAGGTTTCCCTTAATAGAATGTTCTTAAAAAGAGTAAATGCCATAAAAAAAAAATGCAAGTGAGTAATCCAACTGTCAAAAACCACAACAATAAAAGTGTATCAATCTTAACATGACTTCATAAAAGAATGCTTATAACTTAGATATCAACTATTCACGATGACAAGTAAGAGCTCAAGTTCAAACAAGATCTCACATGAAGTGCATGCTTTTGGATTATAAAGGACTTTGTAAGGGAGGCCAATAGGGTTTTAAAGTCAGGTATAGGAAGCAAGGAAAATGTATGAGAATACAATACATGTGTGACTAAGACATATAGTGTCAATGAAGTAACTCTTCTCTTTCTTTTCCACTCTTACTTTCTCATATATTTCCTTACCTTGTTGAGGCTTCAACCATTTTTCTTGTTTCTGTTCTTACTTCACCTTTCTTTTGATTTGTTTTAATTCCATTGTCTTTTTTTTTCTTTCTTTCACTTCTCTTTACTATCATTTTTGCATTCCTTCACCATTTTCTACTTTTGCACAAAATAGCTTTTCTTTACTTTTTCATGAGTTTAACAAAATGAAGGTTTGTGCCTCTTCAACTAAAAAGAAAAGTTATCCAATCAATGATCATATCTTAGGTAAGATCACACATCAAAAAGAGTAGAAATACATGATTGCAAAGGGAATAAAAACAACAAAAATTTTGTAGCTCAAAAGGTTGAAAGATGGCCTAAATTATTTCCCAAAGCATACATGAAATAATTCTTGAATGAATGTGAGTGTCAACAATGTGAGTCAACATAAAGCAAATAAGCCAAATGTAAATGTGATGAAACCATTGAAATGATAAGAATTAAGAAATCTCCTTGAGTGAATGTAATCTCTCTTCAAATAAGGAATGAAACTCTAAAGCTCACAAGGTTAAGATCTCTACTCAAGTAAAGCTACAAATGCACAAACCAATATAATAAAGTTACATCCATGATTTGTACTTGTAAGCATCCCATTTTTGCCCGCTCGGCAGTCTCTAGTCCATCCAGACTTGTATTCAAGTCAATATGGACGTATTCCAATCTAAATCAACTTTCTAAGTCTAATCCCATCAATCGATAGCTTCGCGGGCCCTTAGGGGCTATATAGAGGCAAAATGACTAAAATGCCATTGGGAGCATTGTTTGGTCCAATTCTAATAGGCACATCTTTCCAAAGACGGTAAGTCCCCTTTCTAATTCCAATTCCAATTCTAATTAAATCTGGCACACCTTACGAGAAAGTTGATTCCTCGAGGTGGTAAGACCATCCAATTCGGCACGTTTCCGAGTGAACTCTTCGGAACAGTAAGTCCCTTCAAACCCATCGACCGGGACGAGACCCTAAGTCCCTGAGATAGTAGAACGGTTCATCTTTGGCGCCTGTTAGCCCGCCAATGAAGACATGTTCGTTTCGGCACGCCTTTCGAGAAAGTTAATTCTCAAGCACTAAGTCCACCTAGCAGCTTCCAGAGATTAGGCAGGCTCTGGAATGATCGCGACCCTTTAGAGTGACGAAAATACTCGTAAACAAGTCGATATAGGGAATTGCTAGCAAACCTCTGTATCATGGGACTGCCGTCAGAATGACGGAGACACTCAAAACCCAGGTCAACATCGGCACCTACTAGCCCACTTCGGTGAAAAATGACCAAACCGCGCCTAGGGCCATTTCTGGCACATTTCTCGAGATAGTACCTAAGTCCTCAGAATGATAAGTCTACCCTTCCACAATCCTGCATGTTTATCTTAAAGACAATCTAGCATGTTTAGGTGCCTTCCAGTTAGTTTCGAGCCAATTTTGAGACATTCTAGTCAAGATGACCATTTTGCCCCTAGGTATTCGAACGCCCCTGAAACCACATCGGCTCTGGGTACCAAACCAATAGTCTCCCGAGAATGCTTTTTATAGTATTCCCGACCTTCCATTATCTTTCCGGATCATTCCGAGTCAGTTCCGACAAACCTGGTGCAAAATGACCGTATTGCCCCTAACGAGCCGGTTTTCCTTTTCTGACCACACCGACTCTAGGTATCAAATTGGTAACCTCCTAGGAGATTCTAAGTATTGTTTCCAAATCTTGAGTCTTCTTCCGGGATATTCCAAGTCCATCTCGACAGCTTTCTATCCCGATTGATCGTTTTGCCCCTAATGGCCTGGTCAACCTTTCCAACACATCTTGTTATCATTTTTCAAGTCTATTACCTCCAAGACATTGTTCCAAGGGTTCCTGTCCCTTTCTGGCCTTCCGGGCCATTCATGGCCCTTTCAAATCATTCCCAGACTTTTCGGAGTCACTCCTAGTGAAGCCAGGCTAAAAATTGCATGGTAGTCACTAGTACAGGCGCCCAAATCTTCTGAAGATAAGTTACTTACCGACCTTAAACATTTTCTAATTGGCTGGCGCCACTAGTAGTGGCATCAAGCCAAAAAATGGCCTGGCGCCACTAGGAGTGGCACCAATGTAAACTTTTGCCTGGCGCCACTGCAACAGGCACCAGGTCATTCATCTCTCTATAAATACAGAGCCTCCTCCAGCATGAAAAGGGTCCGCAAACTCAGTTTAAAAACTCCCCTCTTTGATATACAAAGCTCGTAGCCTCCCTAAACCCTAGTCTTCTTTAAGTTCTCCAAACCCTAGCCCCCATGTACAAACCCTAGCTCTCATACACTCATATACACTCCTATTCTAGCCTCCAAAGCCTCTATTGAAGACTTGAAGTGCTGCAAACCCCAAGCTCTTGAAAATCAAGACAAGCCCGGTAAGAACGACGCAAAGCAAAGCGAAGATTGAAGTAGAGAAAGCAAATCGAGCGAGCAAATAAGAAGACGTAAGGTAGGCTCTTTGTTTACATTTACGCATCTTCCCCCCTCTCTCTTCTCTCTCCGAACCCACTTGGGTTTTCTTCTATTTTAATCCCCCATCTTCTTCCCCCCCCCCCCCCCTTCTTACATGCTTGAAACAAGGGACTTCCTAGTCCATGTGTAGGATTAGGCTATGGAAGGTCACTGTGTCGGAGGCTTTTTATTAGTCTAACCAAAGACCACGTGGGTTCGGCCCCTTTGATTATGTGGTGAAGCCGTAACCTTGTATGTTCACGACCCCAACTTGCATTGTGCATATCATGATCTTGCATTCCTCTAAAATTCGTTTTCGAACTTGTTTTCAAAACTTGTATCAAAACCGTTTTCAAACTTGTGTTAAATCTTTTTCTTCAAAACTTGTTTTCAAAATCACAATCCTAAGGTGATTCTAGCCTTTCCATGACTAGAGTTGCTTTAGGAAAGTGTTACATTTAAAGTGACCAATATGGTCCATATTTTCAATCATTGTTGTTTTCAAAACCACTATCTTGGAGTGGTTCTAACCTTCTTATGGTTAGAATCGCTTTAGGAAAGTGAGATATTTTATATATTTTCTAAAAACTCTTTTTTCAAATCTCTTTTCCAATACACTTTCTAAAAGTTCTCTTCAAATCTCCTTTTCAAAATTCAATTCCAAAGTTATTTTCTAAAACTTCCCTTCACAAAACTCACTTTCCTAAAAATTCCTTTCCAAAATGCTCTCTTCAAAATTCACTTCTTAGAAACATTCCCTAAGTCTCCTTCCTAATAACTTTTTCCAAAATTCTCTTTCCAAAAAACTCTCTTTCCAAAATTCCTTTCCAAAACCTCTCTTTTCAAAATTCGCTTTCCAAAAACTCCTTTTTAAGATCTCCTTCCAAAACTTCTCTTTCCAAAAACTCTCTCAAAGTTTTACTTTTCAAAATCCCTTTCGAAAAACTCTCTTTTCAAGTTTACTTTCTAAAAACTCCTTCATAAGATTTCTTTCTAAAAACTCACTTTCCAAAAATCTCTTTTCTTAGAGTCTAAGTTAAACCCTACAGTAAATGATTAGGAAACCCTAATTTTCTTTCTTAAAACATGATTTTCAATCTTGCCTTAAAACCTAGGTTTCTAAAATCCTTTTTTCTACATCAAAACCATGTATTTCCAAAACCTATTTTCTACCCTAAAATCTAGGATTTCCAAAACTTCATTTTTCTAATTCCATGTCAAATCCAATCTTCCCTTTAGGAAACCAAATCCAATCTCCCATTTAGGAAATTAGATCCAATCCTCTGTTTTTGGAAACAAAATCAAAACACCTCTTTTTAGAAACAAAATCCAATCTTTTGTTTTAGGAAATAGGAATCTCAATCCTTCCAAATCCAAATCTTTCCTAAATCCACTCCTTCCTAATCTCGTACTTTCCTAAACCTTAAGTCTACAAAACTTAAACTTTCAAATCTTCCCTTAAACGTTAAGTTTTCAAACCTTTCTTAAACTTAAACCTTTCCTAATCTCAAGCATTTCTAAAACTCAAATTTTAAAATTTTCCAAATTTAAAACTTTCTCAAGTTAACTTTCTAAATTCGAAACTTTCTTAAATTCTAAACTTTCCAACTTTCAAATCTTTCCTATTTCAAAATATTTCCAAATTGAAACTTTTCTAATTTGAAAACTTCCCTAATTCAAAACTTTCCTAAAATGAAACTTCCCTAAAATGAAACTTTCTTAAAACGAATTCCTAAAATGACACTTTCTTATTTTGAAACTTCCCTAATTCAAATCTTTCTTAAATCTAATCTTTTCCTAATCTTCCAAGTCCAACATTCGAGTCAAATCTTTTCTAAAACCCTTCCAAGTCAAGTCAAATCATTCTTAAACCTCAAGTCTTTCCTAAATCCTATCTTTCCTAAGTCTAGTTTTCCTAAAATCAACATTTCCAAAACCAATCTTTTCAAATCTTCCAATCAAAGTTCAATCTCTCAATCTTCCAATCCAAATTTCAATTTAATTTTTTTTTCCAATCAAAATCTTCTATTTTTTATCGGACTCTTGTCTGAACTACGACTAACCTGATTCCTAAAACGGGATACGT
>CM065380.1:19280000-19322500 GCA_033060915.1 Euryodendron excelsum | reverse complement strand
GTTTTGCCTCTTTCTTTGTCATCAAATAACGAAAAGCTGCATGATCAGAGTAAACAATGACTTTAGTACCAAGTAAATAAGATCGAAACTTTTCTAAAGCAAAAACAACAGCTAAAAGTTCTTTTTCAGTAGTAGTATAATTTCTCTGAGCATAATTCAAAGTTCTGAAAGCATAATAAATGACATGAGAAGCTTTCCCAATTTTTTGACCTAAGGTAGGGCCAACTGCATAATCACTTGCGTTGCACATTATCTCGAAAGGAACGCTCTAGTCAGGAGGCTGGATAACTGGAGTAGAAGTCAACAGTTCCTTTAGCTTATCAAACCCCTTTTTACATACTTCATTGAACTCAAAAGCCATGTCCTTTTGTAGTAACGTGCATAAAGGTGATACTATTTTGGAGAAGTCCTTGGTGAATCTTCGGTAAAAACCTGCATGTCTAAGAAAAGAACAAACTTCCCGCACACTAGTGGGATAAGGTAAAGATTGAATAATGTCAACTTTAGCTTTGTCAACCTCAATTCCCCTAGATGAAACACCATGACCTAACAATATACTTTGTTCAACCATAAAATGACATTTTTCAGAGTTTAACACAAGGTTAGTTTCCATGCATCTTTGAAGAACAAGTGTAAGGTTATGCAAACAATTATCAAAGGAGTTTCCATAAACTGTGAAATCATCCATAAAAACTTCTATGATATGCTCAACATAATCTGAAAATATGCTAACCATACACCTTTGGAAAGTGGCGGGGGCGTTGCAAAGACCGAAGGGCATGCGACGATATGCAAAAGTCCCGAATGGGCATGTAAAAGTTGTCTTTTTTTAATTCTCTGGCGCAATTGCAATCTGAAAATAACCAGAAAAACCATCAAGGAAACAATAGTAAGAATGACCAGCTAACCTTTCAAGCATTTGATCAATAAAAGGTAAAGGGAAATGGTCCTTACGGGTTACAACATTTAATTTTCTATAATCTATACAAACCCTCCACCCATTTTGAACACGGGTAGAAACTAACTCATCATTTTGATTTTTCACAACAGTTATTCCAGTCTTTTTAGGAACCACTTGAACTGGGCTAACCCAATTGCTATCCGAAATAGGGTAAATCATTCCAACTTCAAGAAGTTTAAGGATCTCCTTCTTTACTACTTCCATCATGGATGAGTTCAATCTTTTTTGTGGTTGACAGGAAGGTTTTGCTCCCTCTTCAAGTAGTATACGATGCATGCATGTAGATGGACTAATTCCTTCAATATCCGCAATTGTCCAACCAATAGCCGTCTTATGCTCCTTTAGGACCTGCACAAGTTTTTCTTCTTATAACTCACAAAGTTTACTGGAGATGATCACTGGTAATGTTCCTCTGTCTCCAAGTAACACGTACTTGAGGTGACTGGGGAGAGGCTTCAAATTTGGAATAAGGGCCTGCAAAACAGAGGGTAAAGGCCTCTCGTTAGAAACTGGTAATGCAACATAAGGTACATTACCTAACTGTTGTAACTTCAGAAAATCATTTGGTGCTGCAACAGTTTCTTGCAGATCAGTACTCAATGCTAACTCTCCATTCTCTTCCTCAAGATGCTTACTGATGGCAACTTCCAATACATCTTGTCCATCAAGTTCAAAAACTTCCTGTGCTAAAGAATCAATCACATCAATAGAATAAACAGGATTATCATCACAAGGGTATTTCATGGCATCATAAATATTAAACTTAACAATTTCACCAACAAATTTCATGGTAAGTATGCCACTATGGACATCCATCTTGGTCTTAGATGTCTTTAAAAATGGTCTTCCTAACAAAATAGGGGCATTTTGGTCTCCATTTTCCATATCAAGCACATAAAAATCAGCAGGAAAAACCAAATCGTTAACTTGTACAAGAACATCTTCAACTATGCCCTTAGGATAAGCATTAGATCTATCAGCCAATTGAATCATAATACCAGTTTTATTCAAAGGTCCAAGTTTCAAAGAAGTATATATAGAATATGGCATGACATTAACAGAAACTCCTAAATCAATCATGGCCTTCTCAAATCTAGTGTTACCTATCGTACAAGGGATAGTAAATATACCTGGATCCTTGCACTTCGCAGGGAGTTTTCTTTGAATAACTGCAAAAACATTCTCCTCTACTCTCACCTTCTCACATCCTTTAAGTTTCTGTTTCCTCTTAATTGTACACAATTTTTTAAGGAATTTGGCATAACGAGATACTTGTTTGATAGCATCTAAAAGTGAAATATTTACCTCGCATCTATGAAAAGTCTCATATAAATCTTTAGTTTGCTCATCTTTTCTAGATTCTGCTAAAGCCTAAGAAAAAGGAGGTACAGGTTTATAATCAAAAAGAGGTGGGAACTTACGCTTAGGTACGTCATCGTCATTAGGAACGTTCCCGTCTGCTATGATATTTTTTTCCTTTTCTTGGTTCGACGGTGTAGGGGCTGCCTTTACTGGAATCTCAATCTCTTTACCACTTCTCAAGACGATTGCACTTGCATTTTCTCTTGAATTTACTACCGTCTGAGAGGGTAATTTTTCTAAACTTTGGGCTTCTAACCGACTAACTGCAGTTTCCATCTGGCTCATCTACTTGTCCAGACTTTGTATACTGGCCCTTGCCTCTTATTGAAATTGTTTTGTCTCTTACTGAAATTTCAAAGTATTAGTGGCAAGAGACTTAACAATATCTTCTAAAGACATACCTGAATCAAAATTTTGGCCCGGTTGTTGTCTAGGGGGGTATGGTTGCTTATATTACTGGTAGCTTTGACGATTTTGAATCACTGGCTGATTTACTTGTAGATTCCCATAGCTAAGATTAGGGTGATCCCTCCATCCCACATTATACGTGTTCAAATATGGATCATACTTTCTTTGCAGTTGTCCAAGAAAACCACCTGCTGCATTCACTTGCTCCATGGGCTCCTCTTGAAGAGTTGAACACATATCGGTTGGATGCCCTGCTACTAAACAGATTTCACAAGCCTTCGCTGTGTGCATATTACCTACAGCCATTTGATGAACAAGAGAGAAGTTAGACTTGCGATTTGTTATTCAATGGAGGAAAGATTTACCTCATTGACATGCTTGGATGAATGGTCAAGTCTAGTGCCAAATTGTTGAGAATTGGCTGCTATGTTTGCAATCAGATTTCTCGCAGCCTTGAGAGTTTTATCCACCAAAGCTCCTCCACTAGCAGTATCAATCATGCTCCTATTAGTGGGCAAAAGGCCCTCATAGAAATATTGAATAAGAAGTTGATCACTAATTTGATGATGGGGACAGCTTGCACATAATTTCTTGAAACGCTCCCAGTATTCATGTAGGGACTCTCCATTGTGCTGTCTCACACCACAAATTTCTTTTCGAATGTTAGCCGCCCTTGAAGCTGGAAAATATTTCTTCAAAAATAATCTTTTCATCTCGTTCCATGTGGTAATACTTCTGGAGGGTAGATAATAGAGCCAATCCTTAGCCGAATCTTTCAAAGAAAACGGGAAAGCTCTTAATTTAATTTGCTCTTCAGTCACTCTCGTGGGTTTCATACTCGTGCATACTACATGAAACTCCTTTAGATGTTTGTGAGGATCTTCACCTACAAGACCATGAAAAGTGGGTAAAAGATGTATTAATCTAGATTTTAATTCAAAGTTACTAGGAACATCTAAAGTAGGGAATATTATGCATAAGGGTTGTTGGTTCAGATCAGGTGCAGTAAGTTTTTTCAAAGTCTAATTTCCAGCCATGACTTCCTCCTTTTCTGAATTAGAATCGCTAGCAAATAGGGAATCAAGAGCTGGATCGTTCTCTACAGAATTTCTCCGAACGTCCCTTCTTGACCTGTGTGAAGTTCTCTCTATTTCTGGATCGTACTGCAAATCACCTTGATTAGAAGATCGAGTTATGCTCATAAACACTCAAGAAAACTCTAACCAACCCTGAAAACAATTTAGAAACAAAATCTAGAGTAATGAAATTAATTGGAATATATATATATATATATTTTTCGAATGAAATAAAGATCACAAGAAGCACAAAAATTAACTAAAATCACTCCCCGGCAACGGCGCCAAAATTTGGGTGTGCTATCGCGGGGACCCAAATATGAAACCGATACCCAAAAAACAAATATGTAGTAGTGCAAGTAAGGATCGTTCTGACGAAGAGTGTTTAGCCTAATTTTATGCTATGTGAACAAGGATTGGGGGGGGGGGGGGAGGGGGTTTGGATTTAATGAAAACTATTTTAATAATCACAACTACGAAACAATTCAAATTAAAGTATTGAAATCAATCAAAAGAACAAACCTTGGTCTACGTCTACGTCCACCATCGGAATTTACAACTGATCATCGATGCAAACATATCAATTCACACATTGAATATTCACCGCCGGAATTATCTTCCTATCTCTCCTTAGTCGTAGTTAATCAGAAACAAGCGATCTGATTAATCCTAACTATTAAACAACCCAAGAAAAGCACACAAGGTTTAATCTAGCAGCAGCCTTGAGAATTAGACAGATCGATAAAACTAAACAACACAAGCACAAGTGATTGCATTTAATTTAGTCGAATGCCCTTCCTAAGATATCATAATTCCCAACGCAGTAAATCATTAAATCTCAGTTGCTTCACAAATCAGAGGAATCAAACAATTACGGATTTGATATCTAACTCAGTAGTAGATTGCAATGATTAATAAACTAGTAGGCCTACTAGCGATGAAACAACACAATCATGAAAATATGCATAGAACAACATTCAATACTCAAAGCATAAATCGAATAATGAAAACAAATTAGATCTCACAGTTTGTTATTAATTTTGACGTTTTTGTCTCATTTGATCAAGATTCAAAGTTTAGCCACATAGGATTATGAAAACAACTCAAATAATGACCTAGGATAATATGGAAAACGTCAACAACCCTAGAAACAAAACAGTCCCAACTTTTATAGGCTTCTAAAAATCTGCAATTGTGCATGACCGTCCAAACGCCCTTGCCACCATTCGAACGGATCGGACTACCATTCGAACGGTACGTCAAACGCACTTCGAACGGTTAAACTTACTCTCCGAATCTTTCGAACGCTCTTCGAACCTGGTCTTAACGTGTATCCGTTTGACGTAGTGTTCGAACACATCTTCTACCGTTCGAACGCATCTTTTGACTGTTCGAACGCCTCTTCGAACGCTGCGTGTATTTTTGCTCGAATTCATCCCATTTCAACTAGGATCCTCTTTCTGGGCATTCCATAGCACCCTAAGTCAAAATATAAGAATAGGGAGTATCTTTAGGTATCAAATAAGTATAACAGACTAAACATTAAGGGATAAAAATATGATATTTGCATTCTCATCAGTGTACTAAAGATAACATCCCACAGAATATCAAAATCAAAGAGTGAAAAATCTCACCATACTTTGAATATAAACCATGCAACACTCTAACCATTCAAAAATCAAAGATTGAATCTCATAAATATGTTTTGGTCCCACATCTTAAAGTATCAACACATCCACCATGAATAATAAGTGATAATCATGAAAAGTATGAAAGATGTGTCAAAGATAGCAATATAAAGTGCTGGAACTACAAAATACTCCAACCTCTACCAAGAATCCCAAGTAGCCGAACGATCATCATTCAATGTAATACCTGAGAATCATCAATAAACCATAGAGAGATCAAAGTATAACACTAGAGATATAACAGTAAAGTTCAAAAATGACTTCTACCATGAACAGTAGAGCTAAAGATACCAGTAATGGTATACATGCATGTAAAAAATGGTATCTAAACGCTATCTCTAACTAGAGAAAGTCATTAAATATTTTTTTTTTAGAATAGATGGCAATAAAAATAAACAAAAACAAAAGTGCAAAATCAAAAAAACAAAAACACAAACACAAATAGAGGTAAAACCTTTATTCTCCCCCTAACGAGAATAATGCATCGTCCTTAATGCATGAAAACAAAGTATGGAATGAAATGCAATGGTGAAGGAAGAGAAGCTAGGGTGCCTAATACAACCCCCCCCCCCCCCCCCCCCCCCCCCCCCCCCCCCCCCCCCCCCAAGAATGAGAAAACAAACTAAGAAAACATAGAAACAAAAACAACTACTCCTACTCCTACACAACTTAGAGAGAGAATCACCTAATGCCACAAAGTGAGAATTTGCCATCATCCCATACCATCATCTTAGAGACTTTTAAAGAGTTCAAACAAGTATAAAAATAGACAATGGCAACCTCTTTGATGAACTCAATAAGATAACATGAAAGCACACAAGGGGAAAAAATGTCATGAAAGGTAGAAAATAAAAAATACTCATGCACAAAGGTTCCTATGAAACTCATGTCATAAAGCAATTAACCCTCCTCCTCTTTTTGTTGGTCGGCCATGTGAATGATGTTGGGTTCTAATGTTGGGTCTTAAAGTTCTAAAGGCTTTAGTAGTGTAAAAATAGGTGCTAGAGGCTCAAAGGTAGGGATCTTATGACCCCTAGACATGAAAGGAATGGCCTCTAAACCATTAACATCTTCTTTGACATGCACATTCCCAACATCTAATAGACCAACATCATCACTAAGGGTAATCTTATCACTACCCTTTTCTTCACTCTTCTCTTTTTGCTTGGAGTCCTCTATCTCGAACTCCTCTCTCTCTAGTTGCTTGCTTAGGTGAAAGGTTTTCAGTTCTAATATTAGGGTTTCAAGCTTCAAAGGAGTTGGCATGGGAAGACTCGGTTCTAGAGGCTTAAGAGTAAGAGTCGTTTGATCCTTCAACATGGTAAACACATCCTCTAAAACAACAATATTCTCTTGCCTTTGAACATCCCCGACATCGAAAAGTTCAAGACCTTCACTAAAGGTGAGAGCTCTCTCTAGAGGGTTTTCAATATGGTTTTCATCATTTTTTACCCCCTTAAACTGCTCTTCTCTCTCATTAGGGCCTTCATCACACTCTTTCTTACTCCTTTCTTGCTTGGAAGCTTCATTCATAGGCTCCTCTCGCTCAGGTTCCTTAACCCTATTCACATTTTTAATGATTTCCTCACTCACTTTAAGGTTTTTATCCCTAGACTCCAATTTTTGTAAAATAATGGTTTGATCAATAATGTCCTCATGCCTAAGGGTAGTGATAGGATGGATTTGCTCATGGTTAAGAGTAGGATTAAGAGGTGTGTTGCTTACAGGCATGTGCCTAGTGAGAATGAGTGGAGATGGCATGGCGGACTTGTCTTTGGCTGGGACAACCAAGGTTTGCATCAAAAGAGTCAATTGACGTTGTATCTCATCATTAAGTGTTTGTCCTTGTTGGTCAAGGGCCTTATCCACTCTATAGTTCACTTTTCCATGAGATTCCATGACTAGTTAAATAGTGTCCTATAAAGTGTCCTTAAAAGATGCCTTCAATTGTGCCAGTGTGAGGAACATGATATGTATCATGTGCTTGAGTTTGATAAGGTAGACTTGAGGGTCATGTTTGATGGAATATAGGTTGGTCTTCTAAGTGTTTGAATAGGGCTTGGTAGGATTGAGGTGGGGCAAGATGATGAGGTGAAAAAGTTCCCTCATATCCCCCAACAAAGTTGTATTGCTTATGCCACCCCGGATTGTAAGTTGGTGTAATAGAAGTCCTTTGGCTATTGGCTCGAAGACAATCTCGAAAAAGACCACGAAGGTGGTGCATGCACACTAGTCATTTCATAACCATAGGAAGCCATGGTCTAAGATCAATAATTAACTCAACAATCCAACCCAAAAGGACATGCAAAGGATGAAAGATGCAATGCATAAGCAAGCATAGCGCCTCAACATATCATACACAAATAGTTATCAATAATTCTCCTTCCTAATCTCCAATCTCCACATGAAAGTTTCGTCAATTCAAAATAAAACTCCACCAACCGAACCTCCAATCTCCTTATACAAGGCAAAACCACTGATACATAATTAAGCACACAATGGCCTAGTCTCGTCTAGCTATCCACCTCCAAACTAAAATGCAAAACTATACTAAAAAGGCAAAACCAAAAAAAAAAAGAAAGTCTTAAATCTAACACAAGTACAAAGGATGGAACGTTGTTACCCAAGGCCTAAGCCGTAGATACGCCGCATTGTAAATGATGGAGAAGCACTCCCTTTGCAGCAACCAACTCAAGTTCGTCCAAATCACCTTAGCCTCCAATCCCTAGCACCATAAACTTGTCTTGTCCCCGTAAGTGCACGGTTTCGATGTAGCTTAACCTAAATGGCTTCGAGTATCGTATTAATCTCGAGATTCGAGGCCCAATATAGGCCAACAGCAAAACAACTTTAACTTACCCAATTTCGATTACAAGCTAATGAAAAATGCTTCTATAAAAAGGGAAATGTAAAATGATTTGGGTTTTGAAAATATTTGTTGCTTAATCTAATGCAAAAGATAATTAACTAGATTAACAAATTATAATAGAATTTGATTTAATTGATCCAATCACCCAATTTGTCCAAGACTTTCAATAAGATTTATAACTCAAATCAAACTCCACAATCATGAGAGTTTGATTCGGATGAATTAGAGATCTAGGAAGATAAAACAATGAATTTAGGAGATAGCTCCATTGAAACCCTTAAATTCCTTGAGTGTTCTTCACAATTGAACCCAATTGAAGACTAACTACTTGACTCCATGATAGAAAGCATAAGATAAAGTAGATCTTGTATTAAAAAGTAAAAAAATGTAGTGTTTGGATACAAAGAAAATGGAGGAAAGTGCAGGAGAGTAAAGAACTATAAACTTTATATCTCTAAACTACTCTTAAATACCAAGAAATCTAAGAAAACTCAATAAAAATGAGAGAGATCCCCCCAAAATCCCGTACAAACCTGTATTTATATCAGAAAAATAAAACAAGGACTGGGCAAGCAGTACGTACGGTCCCCTGTACACTGATTGCAACTCTCTGAAGTTTGGCCTCCTTTTGCAGGCATACGTATTGTCTGAAGAATTGTACGTACGATTGGCTTAACCGTATGTATGGTTGAACCACTGTACATGTGGATGGTATATCTAAATAGCTCTTGAAAAATTATATAAAATCAATATATTATGGGCCCCGATAGTTTTACTAATTTGGGAGATATGACTCTCTAATGTTTCAGTTCTACGTGCTTCAGCTGGTTGTACCACAGCTTCAGTAACTTATATCTTGACAGCATCTTCTTGAAAAACACATTTTCTCTTTATCCAAAATGCATCCAAAACCCTCTAAATTAAGCTCAAAACCTATACAAAGCAAAATAACTTAGTTAATTCTAAAATCTAATTAAAGAAGCATATAAACTTCTAAAATAAGATTAATAAATGATAAATTAAAGTGTTGTAATTGCACTTTTTGAGTGCAATCAGTAAGTCGGAAATTAGCATATTAGTAATCCAAGTGCTCATCTTGGAGTTGTTAATACCTACCTGTTTTTTTTTTTTTATTTATGCCCATTTCCACCAGCCGGCTCCATCATTGAATGAACTTTATTTGAAATAATACAAAACTGAGCTAAGAAATAATTTAATTGAATTCAGAAGAGAGCATAAGCTTGAATATGCTTATAATTGTGAAACCTTTTTAAAATATTCTTCACAACCTTATGAATGACAGGCAGTTCTCTAATTGACGGGTTGATATGATATCACCCAAGTCTAATTGTTCAAATAAGAGACAAACTGAGATTTATGAGAAGTCTAAATTAACCATCTACCAGATGATATATTTCGCTTCCATAAAAAATATTTCACCAACCTTTCAAGAAAATATTCAGTATAAAAGTAATACTACGTCATTTTTCTGATGTAATCTCACCATTGACCTAGAGCCTCAAGGCACAACATCTGTCGGTCTCGCTATCCACCACTATGTATTGGTGTGCGGCCTCACCACTATGTATTGTAACTTGAGGAGCAAGGCCAAATAATTTTTCATGCATTTACGTGGTAAAAAAGTTCAACGCATGGTAAGTTTTTCTAGAGTTTATACGCATCTTGAAGTCTTGAGCTATAGACTTGCATATCATAACAATGCCACCGCCTATGTTATTATCTTTGATCAAGCACATGCCGACTTCCCCTGGTTGAGGATATTTGATACAAGACTGCAACACTCTATTGAAATTATTATCATCAAAAGTCATCCATAGAGTATACAATTGCATAATAAAATGCTCTATTGTTAATAAGATTTGATCTTGACAAGTTGTTGCAATTAAATTTTGAATAGTTGTCACAAGCAGGTAAGAGACATGGATGCTCTACCAAAAGCTGAACCAAAAAAAATCACATTTTTTTGTGTAACAAAGACATCGATACAATCACGCGGATGATTAGGACTTTGGAGGAAGGGATCAGGAAGGAACTGAACATGCAAGGTGACGTTATGGCGGAAATGTAGATACAGATCATGTATCTCAATGGGGGTTCTAGTCTAGGGAGTAGCAGATTTGTTGGAAGGAAGCCAAGTTATCTTGGAACAAAGGAATGAAAGCATCAATGCTTCCATCACCTATGAAAGATGGTAGAAGGAACATCATTCCCTCTGTTGGGAAGTAAGATGGCATGAAAATATAAGGGCACCCTCCTCCAAAATCTAGGTCATAGAACGGAAACCGGAGCCAGCTATCGACCTCCAAGTTAGGGCACAAAGCAGACTTATTCATGTCTGCAGTGGGAATTAGGTCTTCCTCTTCCACCTTGTAGTTTGCAAAGTCGATAAATGATTTGAAGTAATTGTTGTTCACCTTCGAGACTGCATCGTGAATGAGCTTGGCCGCGTAAGGTAATGGCTCGCGCAGAAGGTCCTTCACCTTGGCACTCGGAAAAGCCCAAAGCACCAAGTTCCCAAAGTACTCATTGGGTACCCTAGGGTTCAACCGCATCCGGCCATTCACTGAGATTCTCACATGGGTGGTTTCGAAGGCGCTTAGGGAACGAGCTTTGGTTATGGCCCTCCAGAGATGAGCAACCAGGCTCTCGAAAGTGCTATAAGGCTTGTTAACACTGTTCATCGAAGAGGCCTTGGCCTTGAGCTTGGCAAGGAAGTCCAATGTGAAATGAACTTTGTGCACCACAATAGTATTGTCAATAACAGGATAATCCTTCTTGAGTACTTTCTTGCTCATGAACTCCATTTCTCTATGCTCAAACTCGAAACTAGGAGGGTCCCGAGGGGAGAAAATGGAGCGATCATGCAAAGGAACCGGACTAATCTCAAGTCCCCGGCAAGCTTGCCCCCATGCAACCAAGAAATTGCTTGTGGAATGGCCATCAGCTACTAGGTGGTGTGTTGTGAAGCCTACCACCATTGAGCCACAGGTGAACCTCGTGAGCTGAACTTGCACCAACTCTGCCACACCCTTCAAGCTGGGGTGAAGGCCTAGCAAAGAGGCCGAGGGCTTGAACGGCATGGCTTGTTCAAGAGTGCTATCAACCGATGCCTCGACAAATCTCAGGCCTTCGTCATTGAGAAGAATGACAGGATCACCATTGTCATTCTTTCCCAACCTTCCGGCCCACTCCCTATAAACTGATATCGCCTTTTGAAGCCCCAGCTCCAAGGATGCATTTGGTGGGGTTGGCGGACGATAGGCGTAGATAACAGCTATATGGGTATCGTAGGTGACCTTATCGAAGACACTTAAGGGAATGTAGCCTGTGATTGGGGGTGGTGTGCCCTCATAACTTGGCTTAACAATCCTCGAGTTCTCTTTTCGCACCTTCATGGCTGTGGATGTTGCTTTGGATTTGGATTTGGGTACGTGCGTAAGACTAAGGAAGGTTTTTTTTGAGTTTCATGAAGGCATGGCAAGGGTTTATATACTAAATTCCTTCATACCAACTCAATTGTAAGTTGGTTAAGACTTGTTTGTCTCATCAAAAAAATTATTAAGAGGTACCCTTTAAAAAAAACCATGGCAGCCCACCGTCCTTTATCCTGTCTTGGTGTTTAGTCACAGCTGTTCTTGGTGGTTAATGGTCACTTTTGATTTGTAAATTATGGTTTGACTTTTGAGTAATCGCTAGTCATGGTAGCGGAAGGACTTGATCCGAGCTCCCGGGACAAAGCATTCTTTTTAGGTAAAAAGAAAATCAGAAGTGAAAAGCAGAATATTATCATTATTTAGAGTGATGATGCAGAAATAGTTAGCTAGAATTAGCCTTACAGATTTGAAAAGGGGGTTAGTAGTAAACAGAGATCATGTTGGTGCTGGCTTGGACAGTTTGTATCCAAGGGCTAAGCATTACCCACTTCATAAAATCACCACAAGAAAATTTTGCAAAGAAGAAAAGAAAATCAATGCCTGGGTTTGGATGATGCAACACTACATTATAACCTCGCCCCCCGCCGCCGCGCCCCCCCCCCCCCCCCCCCCCAAACAACCAAATATATATACATACATATGTATATATATCCACTCTTGGATTCAAGTTAACATTCTTGATTATCTGGAGATTGATCAAGTTTTTGCACTACAGATTGCACAGTTTTATGTCATATGAACCTTGAGAATGAGTTGCATTAGATCCGCCCGACTCTTCACTCGGGCCCAGAGAAGATTAGGTTGCTGAAACTAGTTACTTACACAGTCCAGTAATTGATATTGATTAAGTTACATAATAAATGCTCAAGCCATGAATTACTGGAAAGATTTTGTATGTATTATTAGGTCATATGCCAGGTGGTTAAGTTACATTTTATGAATCTTTACTTACTAAACTGGGGATTGCTTTGACCCGCAAGATGTTATCTTTCTTTACATTTATGCTTTGTTTGGTACAAGAGGATGGAATGAAATAGAATGATCATTCTTACTTTTATTTCCATTTTCTTGTTTGGTATCATTATTTAAAGGTGGAATGAGCATTTTTATGGAATAAGCATTCTCACATTTTGTTGGAATAATCATTTCCTATTTTAAGAGTAAGAATGGTCATTTTATTCTCACATGAAATAGCATAAAACAAAATTTAGTAAGATTTTTGTTATCAAATTTTTTTTAAAAAATATATAACATGTTTAAAAATTATTTTTTTGATTTAAAAAAATTTTAAAATTTTTAAAATTTAAAATTTAAAATAATTTAAAAAGTTAAAAATTCTCATCATCACCGCCACTACTAACCACCACCATCATCCACCGTCAGCCACAATCACCTGTCATCTACCAATACTGCTACCCACCACCAGCACCCACCAATGGCTACCGCCGCAGCCTCACCACCACCGCTGCCCTGCCACCAATCCCCGCCGCCGCCGTCATCACTACCATTACAAATGCTTAATAATATTTAATAACTAAATAATATATATTACTAATATTTTGTATAAACATAATATTGAATTTTCATATCATACACAAATTTCATTCTATTCTATTTTAGCATTGTTCATTAATCTTACCAAACAAGAAAATGAGAATAATTATTTCATTTCATTCTATTCTCATTCCTATTCTATTTCTTTTCATTCTCTTGTACCCAATATACTCTCACCGTAACTTCATTCAATCATTATGTGAGTTCAAGGTTGATAATACCTGACCAACTTGATTATATATATAATTACTTGAAACATTCTGTTTTGCGTGTGATCATTCTGTCTGACAACCATTATTATATATGATGAGATAGGTTGTTTGCCTGTACAGTCTGCATTTCATATACGATCAACCAATAATTAAATATTAATTCTGGATTAATTATTATCGTTTGTGACGTTAATGTAATTATATTCATTAATCTAACTGTTTAATTACTACCAGCTTGCAGAAGCGAATATGCCCCTCATCACCTATTTGCAAAATCAATAGTTTCGAATATTCTACAAAATGCGCAATCTTCTCAACCAACTGATCAATGAAATTATAATTAGAACTCACGCAAGATAATGATAAGCTAACAAACACAACCTTAATTACTTCATAATTATTTTCAAAAACTTGGGTAGTAGGTGCAAACGTGATTCTTTTGAACTTCTTTCGGTTGACTCTCTGTCTCTCTCTCACACCCATATCGTGCACGCTGATACAAAATGTTGTGATACCAATGATGTTTGTAGTTTTCAACCACGATACTTAAAAATATTTGTTTATGCTTAAATTGTAAAAATTTAAGCACCCAAATGCAATTACGACGAAGTAGTAGTTAAAATAACTCGATAAAAACGTAGTCGATTTACAAAGAACAGAGTTCTAAATTATATAAAATGTCACAGTTGCGGAAGGTAATTGCTAGAATTCACTCCACGTAATGAGTTTGGTGATTGTTAAATCAGACTGCAAAATAAACAGATTAAAAATGACATTGGATCCAATTGATCCGATCACGTGACTTTCTTGAGGTTGATCAATATAAGTTTATCATCTGTCAATCGTTTGGCCCCCTTGAGCCTCATAAATCAACAGATGAAAATATTCAATGATAACTAAATACTTGAATATTACGTTAACATCATGAACCCTCATCATCAACTCATAAATACTAGGTAATATTTTGTCAAAACATAAGTGTAACAAGTATAATTAAAGACACATGTTTTCAAAAGTTCTAGGTTAGATACTTATTAAATTATTATCGAAGACAGTCACCATTGATTTGCATATACTGGCTGCTTTGTCAAATCAGAAAATATTATAAACATAATTAAAACTCTAAGTTTTCAAACAGATCTAGAGTTTAATTATCAAGAATATAAAAATAATCTATTCCAAATTAAGATTAAGAGCCTTAAGTCCCTACTAGAGGTTTGGATATAAAAATATACCAGATAGAGGACCTGCATAAAATATACAAGTCTCTGAAAAGTGATAAGTAAACCATCATTTATTTAACTTTACACTACTCCTATATTAATTAAGATACTCCTAAACTTAAACTTGTTTACAAAACACAAAACTATTACGTGCATAAAATATATGTACCCGTGCCCGTAACCGTGTATGCAGTATACCAAACACTTGTAAAAATACTAAGTTTTCGAATAAATTTGAAATGGAAAGACAAACCTTAATTGATCATCCCAATACCGTCACATAATTTTCACAATTGGTTCCAAAAATAAAATTAGCTACTCATGATAATAAAAAGACAGAATTTGAAAGAAAATGACTTCATAAATAAAAAGGTTTATTACAGTAGAATAACGTTAAAGAGAATACTGATACAGAAAATTAACTAACTGAAAAACTAATCACTCCAAAATAGTACGATAGATATCCGCTAATGTGAGCTTGTGAAACAGTATAAACTCGGAAGTCCGAGATCGATCCACAGGAAAGCAAGTTGCACAAAACCACGCAAACTAAGATAATCCTCTCACTCACTCACAAAACCCTAACGACTTGCTCCTAAAAAGAAAATAAGAATTTGATTATTTTGGAAAGGTTTGTTTATCTAAACTAATTTGAAAACAAAACTAACTAGCTTGAAAAGATTTGGTGTTTGAAACAATGAAGAAAAGTCCCAGGACCAATTGATCCAATCAATTATTTCTCTTGAAATTCCAAAGGAGATACTTTGATAACTCAAATCCTTTGACTACGTCGCGAGTCTCAGATTCGGAAGATTTAACGATATAAACAAAGGTTCTTCAAGACTTCAACGTCTAGAATAAATCGGGTTATTAGAATCAGGGACAAGTACCATCTATTCGCGCAGCGTATGTACTGAATATAGATTCACGCATAAACGTTACCGAATATAATCAAACGTCCAGGTTTTCGAAGGTTTCTAGAACAAGGAGGAAGAAGAAAAGATAACCAGAAAATTTAACTTTGAAATCAAGAACCTACCTCCTTCGTTCATCCAAAGTCATCAATTGATCGTCACTCTTGATCCTGAGATGAAGGAATTTATATACTCGTCTCCATCTATGGAAAAACTTGCAGTAATAGGCACAATATTGAAAATCTAGAGCTGATATGAAAAACCAATAATAACTTGAATTGAGATTGATTTTTATTGAATTCTAGTTATAATGATTGCAAAAAGGAATTGAAGCTATGTTAATCTAGACTAAAACCTCTGAAAAACTCTTAACAATACTCTTAAAGTCGAACCCCTTCTCTTGGGGATAAGAACAAATATATATACTCGAGCTAGAGTCCTAATCCTAACAGGAAACAACAAATTTCGAAGCAGGTCTGAGGTCGTCGTCCGAACATTGCTTTTAGCTCAATTCTTGTCGTCCAAACAATGAGATCTTCAACCCTAGAATTTCTTCACGAGACGTCTGAACGGCGTCCGAACAGCCGATCTCCAACGTCCGAACGGCATCCGAACGCCCATGACAGGTTCACAACTATCTCTTTATATCTCGACCCATCGTCCGAACGACGTCCGAACGATGGGTTCAGATACACTAATCTAGTCTCTAAATCTCATTATTATAGTGGACCTCCGAACAACGTCCGGATGATAGGCTTAGTCACCTATTGCTTCCACATTGTTTTAAGCTCCATTTCCTGTAGAAATAAGACTGAAGCTAATTAGTACTAAAATATAGCTAAAATGGCATTTACAATCCTAAACTAAGGATAACAAAGCACACGTTAGAGTGTTATGATTGCACTTTATGATCGCAATCACACCCCCCAACTAGCTTTTTGCTAGTTCCTAGCGAAACTAAAAAAAGAAAACATAATATCCACTTTCGTAGGAGTCCTGAGTGCATTTAACTCATGCATCAAGCCTTTAAACACCTAGGTTACTCCCAGTGGACGAGTGGTGTCTCATGAGGGTTTCTAATGATGGTACCCACAAACATCAAGACATGTCAACCAACCAATGATAACACGACAATCGAGGCATACAATAACTTTACTTACAGTAACTCTCAATTCAACCTCCATCATGAATCATGCAAGGTACAAACATGAAAGCATATAAGAAAAACCTTATATTCCCATGCACTAACAATGCAATACAATTCAAATGAATCGATATCATACACCTTCATCCTTCATGTTTTGATTCAAATTCTTACCAGACATACACTTACATAAAAGTGAATATGTAAGTTTCTCAGTGGATTACTCCTCTTAAGAAGAATTGTAAGAAATCATGCAACAAGAGCAATCCTAATCATCAAAAATCGTTAAATCGAACTTGGCATAGCTTCACGAAAGGATATTTGCTGGTTAAGTATAATTAGAGAATCAACATTATGACTTATGCACAAAAGAATTGATAACTCATGTAATTCCGGCTATAATAAGGCCATATGAAAGAATAGCCGAGAATGAGGACAGAAGAGGAGACAATAGAATTCAACATATGCCTTGCGTACTACGCAAGATGATCAATGAACATTTACTACCAAGTTCTCCACTTTTTCAACACTATTACACCTTTTTGACTTCCTTCACTTCTTTCTTATTCTTTTTTTTTTTCTCTTCTTTTCTTCTTTAATTTTCCTTTCATCCCTTGTTTTTTTTTCTTTTTTTTTTCATTTTTCTTTACTTTTCAACTCCATACACTTTCGAATTCACAGAAAGCTAAGCAATGCATAAACTTGGGAAATTAACATTGACGAACTGTTAAGCTCAGGTGTACAGGAATATCGAGAGAAAGAAATAACCACGAATGGCTCGAAAGGATCAAAATGGCCTCAATCTAATATCTGAAAAACATTAAGTCAAAACTTTAAGATAGTATAAGGTGTCGAGAACTCCAACTACTACCTAGCACGCAAATCAAAATCAAGCATAATAAAGCTATTCAATGAATGAAGATCAGTAAAATAACCTTGAATAAATGTAAATTACTCTCAAAAGACGATAAATAAGCTCTAAAACTCACAAGGTATAAAATCTCCACATTATATGGATGAAAAGTGTATTCAATCATCAACACTTGATATCATATAACAAAACAATGCATAATGATGTGAGCCCCCTCCTGTAATACTTCCATGGCAAAAACTTGTAATGCATCAAATGAGAAGTTAACTTGACAATTACGCTCGAGTTTAGTCACATAAATGCCTCAAATTAGTCTCAATTCACATATTACATTGACATGACTTAACTATGGTTCCATATCTCAAATTCTCAACACATCCACACAAAATAACATCATCATAAGTACCTGAATGTGGCAAGTGAACAATATACTCAAGAAACCGAAAAAACTAACCTGATCAATCTCATAGTAATCGATATAGACCTAAAATTGTACCTGAGATAGCCATTTCAAATACCAAATCGCAATGTACATAACATAATCATCCATAAGTTTAACAATAGTGTAACCATCATAAACAGTCATCCACAGAGTTTTAGATCTAAAAGAAACACATAACAATAGAAAACAAGATCTAAACTCATCAAAACAAAGAACTCTCTCTCTAGTCATCATCAGTGGCCTCATCATCGTCATCTTCGTCGTCATCCTCGTCTTTCTTCTGTCTTGCCACATGCTCAAGGATCTCCTCCATCAACGTCGACTAGCGATGCATGATAGTTAGTTGCTCCTTCTGCACGGCCTCCACTCTCGTCATCCTTTCCATCATCCCTGCCCCAAAATCCTAACACTCTTTCACATGCGCCTCCCACACCTCCTTCGACAATGAAAACTCCCCTTCCAAACCCAGCTTCCTAGCATACTATCCTTTAGACCAAGAGATAGTCTTGAGGGTGATCTTACCTTTAGACTTTTCCTGTATGGCATTGCTCGGAATCTTTACTTTGGACACCCGAAACAGCTTAGTCAAAAAGCAACCATGAGGAATACTAGCCTGAGGAGATGGGTTAGTGTAAAGGGTGTGTAGGTGCATGAACATGTAACGTGGCAAGTCAATGGTAAGGCCTGCCCAATAGCCCACAATAATTGGGCTCTCATCAAAGAAATCTTGGCCAGCTGGGACAATGATAGAAGGTTATGACAAGTCCAGATAAACATGGGAAGGTATCTCTTATTCAAAAACTTTTTCTTTGCTTGGGTCTCTCTTGATCTCGGTGCTCTAAGTTTAAGCACCGTATTACACACAGCTTTAGTCGCATCTAGTCCAAGCCTCGGCCAAGCAAACTAAGCATTCTCAACCCTCGAAATACCATAATGCTGGACAAATGTGTCTGAGGTGAGAACAACAGGGGTTCCTCTAACCCATGACTCCAACTGCTCCTTCCCTAGGGTGTCATCGGCCTTGTGGATATTGGCCATGAATTCCTTACACAACATGATAATGGCCACCCCCGAATACTTGGCAAAAGTCATCCAACTCTGTCTCTCGAACTCTCCCGCCCAATCAAAAGGTGGCCCTCTAAAGCTCTCAAGATCAATGGGTCACTCAACGACCACCCTGTCGAGCCCAGATTTTTCACGCTCGAGGAATACTCACCTAAGTGTGAAAAATGCTGTACTCTCTCGTTAGAACTCACCCTCCTAGAAGAATGAGTGCGACTAGGTTTGAATTGAAAAATTGGTTTGAATAAAGGGCTTTTGAAGAAGATTCGGAGTCGCCACCTAACTTGATTAAGGTAAGTTAGGTCACCTAAAAACTAAGCATAATTCGAAAACTACACTTAGGGTTTTTGGAAAATGATTTTGGAAAAAATCACCTCAAGAGAGGGTTTTTAAAAAAAACAGATTGTTTGGCAACCTTTGGAAAATATTTAGCCTTTTTTGCAAAATAACTCCGTTTGGTCTTTGAAAACAGTGATTCTAAGTTCGGAGGTTGGCTACGTGTAGGGAAGATGTACTAAGCTATCACCCTACCCCATCCTTTCGGTACCTACATGTCAATTTACCCTAGATTCACCTATGAGAGTCTTTGACTAACTATAGTTCAATCCTATCTACTTTGAAAAACAATGCTTAAAAACTAACATGATGCATGGTATGCAAGCGTAAGGAAAGAGAATTGAAAAATAAATTTGAAAAGAGGTTGATTTGAAATTGATTTGATTTGAAAATAGATTTGAAGAGATGGAATTGAATTGGAAAGTTTGAAAATTGAAAGTAGAAATTTGAAAATAGAAATTTGAAATTGGAATTTTAGATTTGAAAAGATTTTGGAAACCGCACCCATGAGGATGGAATTGAAAGTTTGAAAAGTATTGTGACCGCACCTATGAAGGTTACCTACGTATCCCTTTGGGGGAATCAGGTCAGTCGTAGTTCGGACCGAAGTCCGATTGAAAAGAGATTGATTTGAAGAGAGAAATTGGATTAGAAGAAAGAAATTGAATTGAAAACTGGATTTGATTTGAAATTGGAAGAGGAGATTGGAAATTGAAATTGAGAAGATTGGACTTTGATTTGAAAAGATAGATTTGGACTTGTTTTAGAAAAATGAAGGTTTAGGAAACCTAGACTTAGGAAAGGTTTGACTCGACTTGGAAGGTTTAGGAGATTAGGAAAGGTTGGATTTAAGAAAGATTGGATTTAGGAAAGGTTCGAATTAGGAAAGGTTCGATTTAGGAAATTGTCATTTTTGGAAAGTTTTGAATTATGAAAGTTTTGCATTTAGGAAAGTTTTAGGTTTAGGAAAGTTTTAAATTTAAGAAATTTTAGAAATTGGAAAGTTTCGAGTTTAGAAAGCTTTCGAAAAAGGAAAGGTTGTCAGATTAGGAAAGTTCCCAAATTAGGAAAGTTTTGAAAATCGGAAAGTTTTGATTTTAGAAATGTTTTGAAAAAGGGAAGTTTTGAATTTGGAAAGCTTTGAAAACAAGGAAGTTTTGAAAATAAGAAAGTTTCATTTTAGGAAAGGTTTGAAAAAAGGAAAGTTTTCAATTTAGGAAATGTTTGAATTAAGAAAGTCTCGAGTTTAGAAAAGTCTTAGATTTGGAAAGATTTGAAGTTTAAGAAAATTTAGAATTTAGAAAGTTTTAGAGTTTTAAAAAATATTGAGATTAGGAAAGGTTTGAGTTTAGGAAAGATTTGAAAGCTTGGATTTGAAAAAGATTTTGGAAAGGGGTAGAATTAGGAAAGGGTTGAATTAGGAAAGATTTGAAAGTTGAGTTTTAAAACTTAAGAAAGATTTTTATGTTCAAGTTTAGGAAACTTAAGATTTAGGAAAACGGAAGTTTAGAAAGGATTTGAATTAAGAAAGAGTTGGATTTTGAAATTTAAGGAAAGATTTAAAATTTAGGTTTAGGAAACTTATGGTTTAGGAAGGAATTGAATTAGGAAAGGTTTGGATTAAGAAGAGATTGGATTTGGTTTCTTAAAGAGAAAGGTTGGATTTTGTTTCCAAAAACGGAGGACGGGATCTAGTTTCCTAAACGAGGAGATTGGATTTAGGAAACATTTGGAAAAGGAGATTCTAGAAACCCTAGATTTGGAAAATTATAGTTTTGACATAGAAAATAGGTTTTGGAAACATGTATAGTTTGGATGTGAAAACAAGAGATTTTGAAAACCTAGGTTTGGGGCAAAGTTTGAAAACCATGTTTTTGAAAAGAAAATTAGGGTTTCCTAATTGTGAGTTCTACGGCTTGACTTGGGCTTCTAAGGAAATAGTTTTTGGAAAGTGCATTTTTGGAAACGAAGGTTTTCTAGAAGGGAATCCTAGGGAGGAGTTTTGGGAAAGTGAATTTGGAGAGGGAGTTTTTGGAAAAAGATTTTAGGAAAGAGGGAGTTTTGGAAAGTGTGTTTTTAGAAATGTAGATTTTAGAAGGAAAATCCTAGAGAGGAAATTTCTAGAAGGAAGATTTTGGAAAGAAAGTTTTTTTAGAAAGGTTTTTGGAGAGAGTTTTTAGGAAGTTGAATCTAGGGAGTGTTTTTAGAAAGTGAATTTTGAGGAAAAGATTTTGGAGAGGAGTTGAAAAAGAGAGTTTGAAAAATAGATTTTGGAAGGGAGTTTTTGAAAACAATTTTGAAGAGGAGAGTTTTAGGAAAGTATGTTGAAAAAGAGATTTTTAGGAAGAGTTTTTTAAAAAGAGTTTTTAGAAGGTGTAAAAATATCTCACTTTCCGAAAGCAATTCTAACCATAAGAGGGCTAGAACCACTTTAGGAAAGCGGTTTTGAAAACAACAAGATTCGAAAATATAGACCATAAAAGGTCACTTTTAATGTAACACTTTCCTAAAGCAATCCTAGCTATGGAAAGGCTAGAATCACCCTAGAATTGTGGTTTTGAAAACATGTTTTTGAAAAAGAGATTTTGATGCAATTTTGAAAACAAGTTTGAAACCGTTTTGAAAAACAACTTTGAAAATGGTTTTTGGAAGATGCAAGACTATGATATGCACAATGCAATTTGGGGTCGTGAACATACAAGGTTAAGACTTCACCACATAATCAAGGGGGCCGGACCCACGTGGTCTTTGGTTAGACTAGAAGAAAGCCCCCGACACGGTGACTCTCCAATAGTCTAATCCTACACATGGACCGGGAGTCCCCTTGTTTCAAGCATGCAAAGAAAGGGGGGGAAAAGAGATGGGGGATTAAAATAGAGAAAACCCAAGTGGGTTGGAGAGAGAAGAGAGAGGGGGAAAGTGCAAAAAATTAAAGAGAAAGCCTACCTTGTATCTTCTTTAATTTGCGTGCCTTGCTTGTCTTCGGTCTTCGGTATTCGTCTTGATCTTTTTCATCAACCTTCAAGGGTTGTCTTCAAGCTTTAGATGGCAGCTCTTCCAGTCTTCAAAGGATGGTTGAAGGCTAGGGTATGAGTGTATGGGGGTGTGTATGAGTGTATAGGAGGCTAGGGTTTATGTATGGTGGCTAGGGTTTTGGAGGTGCTCGAGCTCTGTATATCGAAATATAAGATTTTTCGGTTAAGTTTTCAGACCTCTTTCACGTTGAATGAGGCTCTGTATTTATAGAGGTTGGACAAGCCTGGCGCCTGTTGCAGTGGTGCCAGGGCAAACTTTACACTAGCGCCACTAGGAGTGGCGCCAAGCCATTTTTTGGCTTGGCGCCACTAGTAGTGGCGCCAGCCAATTAGGAAAGGTTTAAGGTTGGCAAGCAACGTATCTTTGACTGGATTTGGGCACCTGTACTAGTGACTACCATGTAAATTTTAGCCTGGCTTCACTAGGAGTGACTCCGGGAAGTCCGGAAATGATTTGAAGGAGCCGGGAATGACCCGGGGGGCCGGAAAGGAGCAGGAACACTTAAAATAGTGTCCTGGAGGTATTTGACTTGAAACATGAGGATAAGATGTGTCAGGAAGGTCGACCGAGCCTTTAGGGGCAAAACGGTCAATCGGACCGGAAAACTGCCGGGGCGAACCCGGATTGTCCCGGAAAAAGACTTGGGATCTGGAAACATTATTTAGAATGTTCCAAGAGGTTGCCGGTTTGATTCCCAGAGCCGGCGTGGTCGGAAAAGGAGACCGGCCCACCAGGGGCAAAACGGTCATTTTGTACCGGGTTTGCCGGAACTGATTCGGAATGGTCCGGAAAGGTAAAGGAAGGTCGAGAACACTATAAAAAGTATTCTCGGGACATTACCGGTTTGATACCTAGAGCTGATGTGGTCGAAGAAGGAGACCGGCCCTCTAAGGGCAAAATGGTCATTTTGTACCGGGTTGGCCGGAACTGACTCGGAATGATTCGGAAAGGTAAAGGAAGGTTGAGAACACTATAAAAAGTATTCTCGGGACATTACCAGTTTGATACCCAAAGCCGGTGTGGTTCCCGGGGCGTTCGGATGCCTAGGGGCAAAATGGTCATCTCGACCGAAAATTCTCGAAAAAGGTCCTAAGGGTAGTCTGGTCATTTTTCACCGAAGTGAGCTAACAGACACTAGTGTTGACCTGGGTTTTGAGTGTTTTCGCCACTCTCACGGTGTGAGTATTTTCGCTACTCAGACGGGGTTGATGATTTGTGAGTATTTCCGCTACTCGGACGGGGTTGAGTATTTTCGCTACTCAGACGGGGTTGATGATTTGGGAGTATTTCCGCTACTCGGACGGGGTTGAGTATTTCCGCTACTCTAACGGCTTTGTGAGTATTTTCGCTACTCTAACGGCTTTGTGAGTATTTCCGCTACTCTTAACGGTTTTGTGAGTAGTTTTGCTACTCAGACCGTCTCGAGGAATAAACTGTCACGAGAGAAGGATTGGAAAGGGGTCTTACCGTCTCCGAAGAGACGTGCCTGGATTGGAACCGTCTCGAGGAATAAACTGTCTCGAGAGTGGGATTGAAAAGGGGTCTTACCGTCTCCGAAGAGACGTGCCTAGATTGTGAGTGTTTCCGCCACTCTAACGGTTTTGTGAGTAGTTTTACTACTCGGACCATCTCGAGAAATAAACTGTCTTGAGAGAGGGATTAGAATTGGAATAAGAAAGGACAATGCCCCTAAGGGCCTTTTTTTCATTTTGCCTCTATTTGGGCCTGACAGGCCCGCGAAGCGACGGAAAGACGAAAGAGTGTAGACTGCCGAGCGGTCAAAAATGGGGTGCTTACACACCCTCCGTTTGGTAAAGGCCATTTGATTCAATTGTTTAGCCTGAAAGGTGTTGAACAGGGTTTGGTCAAAACTTTGAATTTGAGCTTGGGTCGCAATAACAACCAAATGACGAGTCCTCACCTCTAATAGGGTAGGCATTCGGCCAAACTAGGGTGGTTGGGAGGCACTCGAGGATGGTGGTGCATCAATGGTACTCTTTGTGGGTTTTGTACTCTTCTTGGGGGCCATGGGTGGTTTAGGGGGCATTACAGGTGTAACGGTAGCAGTTCACTTCACAACTTCACAACAATCCTCCATAACTCCAACAAAACTCGGCGAGCCGACAATCTCACTCCCCAACTATCAACCACACATCATCATTCATCCAATAATAGCAAAAAAAAACCCCACAAAATAACCACAATGAATACCAATAAAAACACGAATTTAATCAGTGAAAAATAAAGATTGTGATACGGAGTTAACAAATACCTTGTGCTAGATTGAGAACCTAGCCAAAATCACACCAAAAACCCATAGAAGACGACTTCCCCTCCTTAGAATCGCACTATCTCACTCTAGGATTCGAAACTATTTCGTGCGGGAATGAGAGAAACTGATTTATTCGAATAAGTTTGATTCAAGGGCTAGTTGTCCGGACAACCAAATCAGGCAAAAATGTAACGTCCGGACGATGCTCTTAACTTCGCGTGTTTTTGACTAAATTGCCACTTTGACTAGCCTGATCGTTCGGACATTGAATACATGCGTTTTAGGCCGTCCAGTCGACTAAAGGGTTTATAGGGCACCCAACCGTTGTCCGAACGGTGTTCGGATGACCGATTCAGTAAGCCTCTTTTCCCCAAACTTCAGAGAGTATTGTTTTTATCTGTATTGAACATTCGAATACTGTTCGGACACTGGATGCAGTTATGCACTCAGAGATTGGCGTCTGAACCGCGTTCGGATGTATGTTGCAGTGAAGCATAATTTTCAAAAATCATCAAAACTTTTCACCATTTTTTTTTTCAAAACTAAATCCACATTTTTTCAACAAAAAAATCCACCCAGATATCAATCCACATTTCTTACTCAAAGAAATCCAAGAACCATCCCCCCCCCCCCAACTTGAAATGTGCAATGACCCCAATGCACGACAACCTAGGCATAGGAGAACACGAATGGAATGAGAGGTAATGATCCAAAATAAAATTTGACCATGTAACGTATTGAGATCGAAACCAGCCTAGCTAAGGTATATGTCCAAAATACCAAGTAAAAGTCACAAAAACAACGATTGGAAAAAAAAAAAAAACTAAACCAAATCCCTACACATTAGAAATCTAGGAAAAGGAAAGCAATGAGTCGAAGCTAGATAAAAACACGAGTCCACAACGACGCAATCTCAGCCTTTAACTCTTTAATCTGGGCGTCTAAGTCCTTCAGAGAACGCGACGATTCATCAACTTCTGATGAAGGGGTGGCACTCTCAAGATGCTCAAAGAACAAGTCCAACCCAGAAATCAGATGGCCAGAATACTAGATACTGTTTACAGGTAAAGCAGGGACTCGGGAATTTTTCAGCAACTGATAAATCAAGAGACCGAATGGCAGAGGGTCATAGGAGCAACGTGATTCCACAATGGCATTCAGAATAAGGTTCGGAAGATCGACAACATACCCCTTGCCAATAATGTACAACCAGAAGCAACGTGATCGAGGCACTGTAGTGACAAAGCTCGTCTCGGGAATGATGTTGGTAGCTATAATTAAGTTTAGCATTTGGTATTTACGCTTCAAAGATGCTACCAGAATCGTAGACTGCTGCCAAGGGACAGAAGAAATCTAAAGTTCAGCACGGATTTCCTCACTGGTCGGTGGAGAATGGGGAATGGTATATAATCAGGATGGCAGATGGGTGGGAGGTGGAGGAGTTAACAGACATCCTCTTTGGCAATAGTAAGTGTGCGCGCCCTCACAGTAGAGGTTAAAACAAGCTCAAGATAAGAGGTATAAGATAAATAAGCATAGAATTCCCAGACCATATCAACATTGATGGCCCCCTCACGGCCAAGCATCTGGAACCATCCCCTATGTATAAAGTCAGCTTTCACCTAGTTGTTTACAAATTCGGATAAATGGACACGCCGCTCTATGAGGACTTCCCGACCATTGAAGTTAGCCATGAACATCCTCCTCTCCCTTGAATTTGCAAACCGTTCGACTTCTGTTCGACTCCATTTACCGCTCCTTTTGGATAACATGGTTCCAAGAGATGCCAGTAAACAGTCGCAAAGAATGCTAAGGAAACTGGTCAAAGAAAAACCTAAAAGAAGGAAAACAAAACAAAACAAAACAAAAGGACACAAAACATAACTCAATAAAATGAAAGAAACCAAAAATGAAGAAATATGAAAAATACTAAAGCAAAAGAAAATAGGGATAAAAATAGAAATAAAATACCCTACCGAAAAATACAAGCTTTACAACTCGCTATCTAGTACGAGACTACAAAGCAAGAGGGGGTGGATCCTTAAGATCCATGCTTCTACCTCACCCACAATCTTCTCAAGATAGGGCTTCAGATGATGCCCATTTACTTTGAAAGCATTACCATTCTTGGGATTCTCAATTTCAATCGCCCTATGAGATGAAACACTCCGCACTACAAAAGGTTCGGACCATCTACTCTGAAGCTTACCCGAAAAAAAATGTAACCAAGAATTGTATAGAAGGACCTTTTGACCAACTTTGAAAGATTTACGGAGAATGTGTTGGTCATGTAAGGATATCATCTTTGCTTCAGAGAGCTTGGTATTCTCATAAGCGTCACTCTTGATTTCATCAAGTTCATTGAGTTGCAATTTCCTTCGCGTTCCCGCCTCATCTAAATTTTGGTTGAAATGGCGGATTGCCCAATAAGCCTTATGTTTTATTTCCACCGGAAGATGGCATGCCTTTCCGTACATAAGCCTATATGGGGACGACCTTAAGATAGTCTTATAAGCTATCTAATAGGCCCATAAAGCATCTACCAACCTCAAGGATCAATCCTTTCGGCTAGGGTTCACAGTTTTCTCAAGGACTTGCTTAATTTCTCTATTGGCCAACTCCACTTGGCCTTGTGTTTGGGGATGATAAGGTATACCAACCTTATGTATCATCCCATATTTTCGTATCAAGACCCCTACAAGTTTGTTGCAAAAGTGGGAACCCCCATCACTGATTATAGCTCGTGGCATACCAAATCTAGAAAAAATATATTCCTTTAAGAACTTGATCACCACAACATGATCATTGGTACGCACTGGTAGAGTTTCTACCCACTTAAACACGTAGTCTATGGCCTATTAAAATGTATAGATACCCAAACAAGCTAGGAAAGGGTCCCATGAAATCAATACCCCAACAATCAAAAACCTCAAGAATAATAATAGGGGTAAAAGGCATCAAGTGTCTCCTAGAAAGACTTCTTAGATGTTGGCATCTATCACAGGATATACAAAAGATGTGAACGTTTTAAGTGCAGAATGATCAGTGTAGATGATAACTAATGATCCGACTAAGTACAACCTAAACTTGTCTAGTACAAAAACCACAGCAAGAAGCTTTTTCTTTGTTGTGGTATAATTCAGTTGGGCTTCATTGAGGGTTTTGCTAGCGTAGTATATTATGTACGGTTTCTTGTCTACCCTTTGCCCTGAAATAGCCCCCACTACATAATCACTTGCATCACACATTAACTCTAATGGTAAAGACCAATCGGGGGATTTAATAATCGATGCAGTGGTTAAAAGCCCTTTGAGCGTGTCAAAGGCTTCTTGGAAGTGAGATGTCCAAACGAATGGCACATCTTGTGAAAGAAGGTGGCACAAAGGTCTAGAAATAGCACTCAACCCTTCAATGAAACGCCAATACAAACCGGCATGCCCAAGAAAAGACCTAATGTCTTTGACACTCGTAGGGGTAAGTAGACGTTGTATTAACTCGACCTTGGATTGATCTACCTTTATCCCCTTATTGGACACTATATGTCCTAGAACTATATCTTGTGTCACCATGAAGTGACACTTCTCCCAATTAAGCTCTAGATTGCTCTCCTCGTATCTCTTCAACACTCTCTCAAGGTGTTCTAAACAAGCCTCAAAAGTGTCCCCATAAACCAAGAAGTCATCCATGAAAACTTCAAGGATCTTCTCAACCATGTCGCTAAAGATAGACATCATGCACCTTTGAAAGGTGGCCGGCGCATTGCATAGGTCAAAGGGCATTCTCTTATACGCATAGGTGCCGAAAGGGCATGTAAATGTAATATTGTCTTGGTCCTCTAGTGCGACCTCTATTTGGTTATAGCCGAAATACCCATCTAAGAAACAATAGTATGCTCGACCTGCTACACATTCTAGGACTTGGTCCAAAAATGAAAGTGAAAAGTGATCTTTCCTAGTGGATGGATTGAGTTTACAGTAATCTATGCAGATTCACCAACCTAATTGAATCCTAGTGGGAACTAACTCATTTAGCTTATTTTTTACTATCGTAACTCCCACCTTTTTGGGAACAACTTGGGTTGGACTAACCTATTTAGAATCAGAGATGGGGTACATAATACCCGCATCAAGAAGTTTCATCACTTCTCCTCTTACAACATCTTTTATAGTAGGGTTCAAACATCTTTGTATTTGACGCACTAGTTTAGCCTCCTCCTCAAGATATATACAATGAGTACACATTAGGGGATTAATTCCGTGAAGTTTAACTATAGTCCAACCTAGGGCTATTCGATGACTCTTAAGCACTTTTACCAATGATTCCTCTTGGCCGTCAGACAAGTCAGAGGATATGACAACTGGGTAGGATTCACCCTCACTTAAAAATGCATATTTTAAGGTAGATAGTAACGGCTTCCTCTCTGGAATGGGTGGCTTCTGCACAAATGGGACCAACTTTATGGTACTTAAGGTAGGGGTTCAAACGCGGGGGTCCAATGACCCACGTGCATGCAAGGCTCACTCCCTTCCCTAACTTTGTATGGGTCCCTATTACTCATACACTCAGATTCTAGTGGTCATTCCGCTCACTCCAAACTAGATCCCTCTCAATCGGATCCTCCATGAACGCACGGTCCACATGCTCTTGGATAATAGACTCAACAAAGTCTACCTCTTCAACGTTATCTACCTCGCCCTTTTGCTTATCCACAGTGAATATATTCATCTCCAAGCTCATGTTGCCAAAGGAAAGCTTAAGTTACCCATTCCTACAATGAATGATAGCATTCTCAGTTGCAAGGAAGGGTCGTCCTAATATGACAGGAATATGACGCTTAGAGGACTCAGCCTCTACTGGTTGGGTATCCAATACGATGAAATCGACGGGGTAGTAGACATTATCCACTTGAATGAGAACATCCTCAATGATTCCCCTAGGAACCTTAACAAACCAATCGGCCAACTCTAATGTTACTCATGTGGGCCTCAATTCTCCTAGACCTAGTTCTTTTTACACAGAATATGGAAGAAGATTCACACTAGAACCTAGGTCAAGAACGGCTCGATCTACTCTATGGCCTCCTATGATGCATGAAACAGTCAGAAAACCAGGGTCCTTATACTTCGGTGTGGTTTTGCATTGAAGCATGGTACTCTGGCTCTCATTCATCATTGTTGTCTCTTTAACGTGCAACTTTCTTTTCACAATACACAAGTCCATTAAGAACTTGGATTAAGAAGGTATTTTTTTGATGGCATCTAGGATAGGGATATTGACTTGAACTTGTTTGAATATATCATAGATTTTAGAGTTCAAAGACTCTTTCCTAGGTTTAGTCAATTTATGTGGAAATGGGGCATGTTTTAAATCTTCATACCCACATCTTCAAATACATCAATTGATTTTTTTCGACAGCTCAAAATCTTTCTCATTTTCCTTTTCTTCACTCTCCTTTCTCTCTTACTCATGACCTAACCCTACAGATTCATCCTTTTTCCCTTAATGGTTTTCTTTAGGAGTGATGATTTTATTGATTTGTTTTTCACTCCTAAGAGTTGTGATGGCATGAACCTGTTCATGTGTTGTGTCAACATAATTTTCAAGTTTAGGGTTTGGTTAGGGTTGGGCAGGAAATCGCCCTTGTGTTTGTTGAGTCATCAACATCTTGTGGATGTCTTTGACTATCGTGCTGATCTCCCCTTGTGATTGTTCCAAATTTTTTACCCTATTAGTGAGTGATCGTAGGTCATTGGTCACTTAATTGTTCTCATTATTTCTCCTATGAGGAGGTTGATACTATGTCAATTGAGGTACATATGGTTGTGGTACCAGCTATGTGGGATAGGTCATTGTTTGATCTTGGAAAGGTTGCGGTAGTACTTGAAAATGTTATGGAGGTTGTTGGAAAGGTTGAGGGTTTTGAGGGCCCTTTTGTTTCCACCCAAAGTTAAGGTGATTCCTCCAACCTGGGTTATACGTATTGGAGTAGGGATATTGACTTGACCCTGTTTGAATATATCATAAATTTCAGAGTTTAAAGACTCTTTCCTAGGTTTAGTCAATCTATATGGAAATGGGGCATGTTTCAAATCTTTAATACCCACATCTTCAAATGCATCAATAGATTTTTTTCGACAACTCAGAATCTTTCTCATTTTCCTTTTCTTCACTCTCCTTTCTCTCTTGCTCATGTCCTAACCCTACAGACTCATCCTTTTTCCCTTAATGGTTTTCTTTAGGAGTGATGGTTTTATCAATTTGTTTTTCACTCCTAAGAGTAGTGATGGCCTGAACCTGTTCATGTGTTGTGTCAACATAATTTTCAAGTTTAGGGTTTGATTAGGGTTGGTATGAAATCGCCCTTGTGTCTGTTGAGTCATCAACATCTTGTGGATGTCTTTGACTATCGTGTTGGTCTCCCCTTGAGATTATTCTAAATTTTTTACCTTATTAGTGAGTGATCGTAGGTCATTGGTCACTTGATTGTTCTCATTATTTCTCCTAGGAGAAGGTTGATACTGTGTCGGTTTAGGTATATATGGTTATGGTACCAGTTGTGTGGGATAGGTCATTGTTTGACCTTGGAAAGGTTACGGTAGTACTTGAAAAGGTTGTGGGGGTTGTTGGAAAGGTTGAGGGTTTTGAGGGCCCTTTTGTTTCCACCCAAAGTTAAGGTGATTCCTCTAACCTGGGTTATACGTATTGGAGTAAGGATATTGACTTGAACCTGTTTGAATATGTCATAAATTTCAGAGTTTAAAGACTCTTTCCTAGGTTTAGTCAATCTATGTGGAAATGGGGCATGTTTCAAATCTTCAATACCCACATCTTCAAATGCATCAATAGATTTTTTTCAACAGCTCAGAATCTTTCTTATTTTCCTTTTCTTCACTCTCCTTTCTCTCTTGCTCATGTCTTAACCCTACAGATCATCCTTTTTCCCTTAGTGGTTTTCTTTAGGAGTGATGGTTTTATCGATTTGTTTTTCGCTTCTAAGAGTAGTGATGGCCTGAACCTGTTCATGTGTTGTGTCAACATAATTTTCAAGTTTAGGGTTTGGTTAGGGTTGGGCAGAAAATCGCCCTTGTGTCTGTTAAGTCATCAACATTTTGTGGATGTCTTTGACTATCGTGTTGGTCTCCCCTTGTGATTGTTCTAAATTTTTGACCTTGTTAGTGAGTGATCGTAGGTCATTGGTCACGTGATTTTTCTCATTATTTCTCCTATGAGAAGGTTGATAATGTGTCAGTTTAGGTACATATGGTTGTGGTACCAGTTGTGTGGGATAGGTCATTATTTGACCTTGGAAAGGTTGCGGTAGTACTTGAAAAGGTTGTGGGGGTTGTTGGAAAGGTTGAGGGTTTTGAGGGCCCTTTTGTTTCCACCCAAAGTTAAGGTGATTCTTCCAACCTGAGTTATACGTATTGGAGTAAGGATATTAACTTGAACCTATTTGAATATATCATAAATTTCAGGGTTTAAAGACCCTTTCCTAGGGTTAGTCAATCTATGTGGAAATGGGGCATGTTTCAAATCTTCAATAGCCACATTTACAAATGCATCAATTGATTTTTTTCGACAACTCAAAATCTTTCTCATTTTCCTTTTTTTCACTCTCCTTTCTCTCTTGCTCATGTCCTAACCCTACAAACTCATCCTTTTTCACTTAATGGTTTTCTTTAGGAGTGATGGTTTTATCGATTTGTTTTTCACTCCTAAGAGTAGTGATGGCCTAAACCTGTTCATGTGTTGTGTCAACATAACTTTCAAGTTTAGGGTTTGGTTAGGGTTAGGCAGGAAATTGCCCTTGTGTCTCTTGAGTCATCAATATCTTGTGGATGTCTTTGACTATAGTGTTGGTCTCCCCTTATGATTGTTCTAAATTTTTTACCCTACTAGTGAGTGATCGTAGGTCATTGGTCACTTGATTGTTCTCATTATTTCTCCTATGAGGAGGTTGATACTGTGTCGATTGATGTACATATGGTTGTGGTACCAATTGTGTGGGATAGGTCATTGTTTGACCTTGGAAAGGTTGCGGTAGTACTTGAAAAGGTTGTGGGGGTTATTGGAAAGGTTGAGGGTTTTGAGGGCTCTTTTGTTTTCACATAAAGTTAAGGTGATTCCTCCAACCGGGGTTATATGTATTGGAGCAGAGATTATTCCCAATCCTCTAGTTTTGATACCCCTCTTGAAATTGGCCAACCGCATTTACTTGACCATGAAGTGCTTCCCTGACCCCTAGAATAACTAGACATGATGCAGTGTCATGATCCGGTGTGTCACAAACTACGCATGGTGAGGGTGTTTCAGCCGGTACAGCAGTGGTGGCCTTAGAAGTTTCCAAAGCCTCCAATTTCTGCGTGAGTGACATGACTCTGGCTTATGAATCTTCTACTTCCCCTAATTGGTGTTTGACTCCGACATGTGTGGTGGTGGGTTTATTTATGGAATTTTGAGTTGCCGTACTGGCCCAATCTCTGGCCATGTTGGCATTAACCCATTCTCTAGTCAATTCGGTAAGATAGTAGAAATAATTATATGCCTTTATGGGGTTCTTATCTGGATGGGTTCCCGCACACATAGATTCTACAAATATCTTCAGTTGAGGAGTCAATGAAGAATAAAACGTGTTTATAATGTGCCACTCTGGGAAACCCTGATGTGGACATGCAAACAGTAGGTCCTTGAACCTCTCCCAACATTGGAAGAAAGTCTCATTACTATTTGGTGCAAATTGAGAGATGGCACGTCATAGTGCCTCAATACGATTTTCAAGAAAGAACCTTTTCAAGAACTCTCCTTGAAGTGTATTCCATGAATCTATGGACATGGGCCTTAGTGAATTAAACCATATCTTAGCCTTGTCCTTTAGAGTGAATGGGAAGAGTTTTAAACCTAAAACCTCCCACGGACATGAATTATCATGGAAAATGGAACATGCAACCTCAAAGTCCTTGATATGCGTGTATAGTTTCTCTGAGTCTAAGCCATGAAAGTGGGGTAGGGCTTGTAACATTTATGGTTTAAGATTTAGAGTGGCTTAGTGTGCAGGAAGTACTATGACAGATGTGGGTGTTTACCTTCGAGGGTTCATATAGTCTCTCATAGTAAGGTTTTGAGTAGCATCGTTCCCTTGGTTACTCCCTCTCTCAAGGTTATCATTATTGTCATCATTTATGTTCGCCATTGGAATGGGTCCTACGTCAATAATTAAGGGAAAACTAGGTATGTCAGACTGGATAGATCGAGTGGGTGATGGAGTCAAATAATCGGGCAAAAGATTCCGCAAAGGATCAATTCGAACTAAACGTTTGTGAATGTCCCTAAAGTAAGATGACATACATATGCAATGCACACATCAGAGACTATCCGCACCTCTATAACAATCAATTCACAATTTGCCCTTCCTTCCGTCCAATCTCCGTATAAATATCAACTCCATTGCCCATAAGAAATTTAAAGACAACCAAACCGATCCTCCAATCTCCGCATATAAAACAAAACCACCAATAAGCAATTAGCACATTACCTAACTGCCTCTAATTCCGCCTCCTAACTAAAATATGCCTAGACCCCTAAAAAGAAGAAACAAGTAAGATCCTAAATTTCTAACACAAAAAGGATGGACGAAGGTACCGATGGCCTAAGCCAACGATTCTTTCATAGTTGTAAGTAGATGATGAAGCAAATCTGCTGAATTTCGCATTGCCTAAGGTACGTGTTCTAGCACGCCTCTTGCGGTCACTTGTGCGAAAGCAAGCAATCCCCGACAATGGCGCCAAAAACTGGTCATTCCAAAATAGTGCGATGGATATCCGCTAATGTGAGCTTGTGAAACAGTATAAACTCGGAAGTCCGAGATCGATCCACAGGAAAGCAAGTTGCACAAAATCACATGAATCAAGACAATCCTCTCACTCGCTCACAAAACCTTAACGACTCGCTCCTAAAAAGAAAATAAGAATTTGATTATTTTGGAAAGGTTTGTTTATCTAAACTAATTCGAAAACAAAACTAACTAGCTTGAAAAGATTTGGGGTTTAAAACAATAAAGAAAAGTCCCAAGACCAATTGATCCAATCAATTGCTTCTCTTGGAGTTCTGAAGAAGATACTTTGATAACTCAAATCCTTCAACTACGTAGCGAGTCTCGAATTTGAAAGATTTAACAATATAAACAAAGGTTCTTTAAGACTTCAATGTCTAGAGTAAATCGGGTTGTTAGAATCAAGGACGAGTACCATTGATTCGCGCAGCGCATATACTTAATATAGATTCATGCATAAACATTACCGAACATAATCAAATGTCCAGGTTTTCGAAGGTTTCTAGAACGAAGAAGAAGAAGAAAAGATAACCAGAAAATTTAACTTTGAAATCAAGAACCTACCTCCTTCATTCATCCAAGATCATCAATTGATCTTCACTCTTGATCCCGAGATAAAGGGATTTAGCTACTCATCTTCATCTATGGAAAAACTTGAAGTAATAGACATAATATTGAAAATCTAGAGCTGATATGAAAAACCAATAATAACTTGAATTGAGATTGATTTTTGTTGAATTCTAGTTACAATGATTGCAAAAAGGAATTGAATCTATGTTAATCTAGATTAAAACTTCTGAAAAACTCTTAACAATACTCTCAAAGTCAAACCCCTTCTCTTGGAGATAAGAACAAATATGTATACTTAAGCTAAAATCCTAATCCTAATAGGAAATAACAAATTTTGAAGCAGGTCAGAGGTCGTCGTCCAGACATTGCTTTAGCTCAATTCTTGTCATCCGAACGGTAAGATCTTCAACCCTGGAATTTCTTCACGAGACAACCGAACGGCGTTCGAATGGTCGATCTCCAACGTTCAAACGGCGTCCGAACGCCCATGACAGGTTCACAATCATCTCTCTGTATCTCAACCCATCATCCGAACAACGTCCGAACGATGGGTTCAGATACACTTATCTAGTCTCTGAATCTCATTACTACAGTGGACATCCGAACGGCGTCCGTACTATAGGCTCAGTCACCTATTGCTTCCAACATTGCTTTAAGCTCCATTTCCTGTACAAATAAGACTAAAGTGAATTAGTACTAAAATATAACTAAAATGGCCTTTACAATCCTAAACTAAGGATAACAAAGCACACCTTAGAGTGTTATAATTGCGCTTTATGATAGCAATCGAAAAAACTAACAAATTAACTGAAATCTTTATTACACTCTAAATGTGTAATCACAATCCCCTTATTAGTGGATTGTTAGTCTTGTTTTAGCCTTTATTTCAGCTTTTTAGTATAAATTGTTCTAATTGGCCTTTGTCTCTTTGGAATTGTATGAATTGGGAAGAAAAGGGGCAAAAAGTGAGCAAAAACTGAGAAGAGCATTCGAACAACCAAACATGGTGTTCGAACAACGTGTTCAAACGACCTGTTAAAGGTCACTAGTGTTTGAAAGCGACGGAGCATCGTCCGAATAATGTAACGACCCTAGTTCAAATTTTAGAGATTCAGAGAGGTGCGTTTTCTGTTCGAAGCAAGTTTGATAAGATTCAGAGAGTTTCATTTCTTGTTCGAAGACCGTTCGACATAAGGTTTGAACATTCAGACAACATTCGAATGACCATATAGGGCGTTTGAACGACATTTGGCAATCGAACGGCAGCATTTAGCGTTCGAACGCTCCAACTGTCTTTGCCTATATATATCAGACTTAGCTCAAAATATAGAAGCACGACGAGATTCTGACGTATTTTTTGTAAATCTTAGATAGATATAGAGAGAGAAAGTGTATTTCGAGATTTTCCTTTGCTTTCCCTCACTTTTCTTGTAACCAAACAATAGTTTTTTTTTTCAATTAACGAGAGATTTACAATTTCTAGTGCATTTGCGTATAGATTCAAGTGCATTTGCGTATAGTTTTTTTTTTACCTAGATTCATAATCACTATTGGTAATATCTATGCACAATTCTTAATTGGCATAGATATTACGCAATTGATGATTTACTTCTATGATTCTTAATATTGAACACAAATTTACATCCAATTGAGTATGAACTCTCATTTCTATGGTCTAAATCTTCCGAATCAAGGATCCGCGGAATGATTCCTTGATTTGAGTTATCAAATCCTCTATTGAGGTATTTATAGAAAATTGGTAGATTAGATCAATTGCATTCAAGCTTTTTTAATTGCATTTAAGTCTTACATCAATTGATTTCAAATTTACATAGTGTTGTTTTCCGTACTTAATTTAGTTACTTCAATTTGCAATCACAACATTCACAACCAACACATTTTCAGTCTTATTTGTAGATAGTTTCAATTTGCTAGGTAACTTTCTAATTCAATTTAATTTGTTGGTTATTTTAGCCTATGTGACGACTAAACTGGGCTTGATCCTCGTGGAAATTGACTCCAATCTTGCCGGATTTATACTTTAATCTCACGCCCGTGCTCTTGCAGGAGGCTCGATTTCATCGTGTTTGAGAAGAGCGATTCAAGTTTTGGCGTCGTTGCCAAGGATCAAAAGCATAAGGCAAACACCAACAAGCTGCGGATTGGAGAAGCACTTGGTGAATTACATATAAAAAAAAACAAAAATAGCAAATAAAGGACAAAAAGAAAGCTAAACAGAACAACAAAATTGCAAACGGGTGGGTAGGAGTTGATCACGCACCCTCAACGAAGGAATCTTCGACTTAGGCCATAGGTAACTTCGTTCCACCCTTTGGTGTGCTAACATAATAGATTTTGACTTTTGGTTTTCTCTTTTATTTTAGAATTATTTTTGTTTGATTAGTGAAGAATTTTCCATTGCATTGAGAACTCAATTGGTGGATAGTAATTGGTGGATAGGCTTGTGTGCTATTTGCTTATTGGTGGTACATTTATGTGGAGATTGGAGGGTCAAGAAGGCAAATTGGTGGAAGGGAAATATGAATTGATTTGTTAAGGCGTGGATTGCCAATTTGTTTGTACATTGCATTTATCTTCTATTGTACACTTTATTATGTTTGGTGGATCATTTTCACACACATCATCATCTCACTACATTGGTACAGGCACAATGGACTACTCTTCTCAATGGATTGAGAATGGTGGTGTAGACGCGCCTCCAAGTTGGTCTCTTAGAGACTATATTCAAGCTAATGCAATGAGAAATCAAGAACCATCCAACATGTCTCTAAGAGAGTGTCTTCGAGTCAATGGCCAAAAGGAGCCTCCTAACCCACCTCCCAATATTAGGTGGTGTAATCAATCCAACTTTGGTAGGGGATATAAGAGCACATATTCACATCATTATCTTGACTCACCTCAATCCTACCAAGAGCCCTTTGACTATTACCATGCATCACCTCCACTTTATCACTACCACGAACCCTTCAACTATTCCCAAGCTTCACCACCAATTTATCCTTATTATGAGAGCTTTAGTGTAGCCCATCCTAATTCTAACCCCCACCAAGAACAAGTTCATCCCACCTCTCCCCACAATAGCACACTAGAGTTCACTCTAGAAGATACACTAGAGGGCACCTTACAACCATTCATGCAAATGCAAAATGGTGTAAACTTTAGGGTAAACAAAGCCCTTGAACACAAAGGTCAACTTCTTGATAATATTAAGGGTCAATTGGCCCAATGAATGCCAACCTTAGGTGTTCAAGAGGGGGAAGAGATTTTCACTCAATTTCAACCTAATTCTCATGAACAAATGCGTAGAAGTGAGTCCAATCTAACTCTTCACTAAGAGCAAGTCCATCCAATTGAGTACATCCATCCCATCACTAACCTTGAGAATGAGAGCATCACCATTGATCAAACCTCATTTCCTTAAGACTTTGAGTCTAAGGAAGATGTTCCTAAGGTAAGTGAGGACATTACTGAAAATGTCTCTAATGATGAAGAACTGGAGAGAGAGGAGTTCGAGACTAAGGCTCTCAAGCAAGAAAAGAGTGCAGAAGAGATTGATGAAGAACCTAGTGAGAGCAAAGAGGAGTCCTAGATTGAGGACCTTAAGAAAGAGGAGAGTGAGCCTAGGGTAGAGGAAGATAATAAGAGAAAAGAGGAGCCAAATAAGGTTTCAAGTGAGTCCAATCTCACCTTCCATTCAATTGAGCAAATCCATCCCATCTTTACCCTTAAGAGTAAGGACATCATTGAACCCATCACCTTTCCTCAAAAGTGTGAGTCTAGGGAAGAAGTTCTTACGATGAGTGAAGAAGTTGTCGAAAATCTCATTAGTGATGTAGAAACCGAGAGAGAGGAGCCTATGATAAAGGCTTCCAAGCATGACAAAAGTGAGGAAGAGGGTGATAAAGGAACTAGTGAGAGAGAAGAGGAGTCCAAGAAGGTCAAAAATGATGAAGCGCATATTGAGGACCCTCTAAAGAGAACAATTACCTTTAATGAAGGTCTTGAACCTTTCGATGTTGGAGATGTTCAAGTGCAAAAGGATAGTGTTGTTTTCGAGGATGTGTCCCCCATGTTGGAGGATCACGTAACCCCCACCCTTCAGCCTCTAGAACCTATTCCTACTATGCCTACTCATTTGGAGCTTGACACCCCAACTACCTTTCATCTAGGTGAGCTCCTAGAGAGTGAGGAGTGTCAAGAGGTTAATAGAATGACTTTGAGAGGCACCTTAGTGCATGATCCTTTGACTTCTTTTTCATTCTATGACCCTTTTGACCTGTTTGACCGTACTTGATATATCCTTGAGTTTATCAAGGATATTGAAATTTATTATGTCTACCCTCATTTGACCTCCTCACAAGTTGCCATTGTGGACTTGTGGAATGATGGCAAATTTCCCCTTTGTGATATAGGGTGACCTCCTTCTGGTGTGTTTGGATAGGAGTAAGAGTAGTCTAGATAGTTTTTGTTTTTGCTTTTGTTTTGTTTTACTAGTTAGGGTTTTATCTTAGTTGTTGTTTTGGGGGGGGGGGGGGGGGGGGGGGGGGTTTGCACTTAGGCACCCTACTATCTTTTTCTTTTTCTCGCAATTTTATCTCATTTCTTGGCTTGTCTTCATGCATTGAGGACAATGTATTATTCTAGTTTGGGGGAGAGTAAGGGTTTTACCTCTATTGTGTTTTTGTTTATTTGATTTTGCACTTTTGTTTTTGTTTATTTGTGTTGCTCCCTATTCTATTAAAAAAAATTTGTAATTTCCTTTAATTAGAGGTAGAGTTTAGATGCCATTTATGTTAGTACTATTTCATTGCATATATCTAACATTCTATTATTCATGGGGGAAGTCATGAGTCATTTTGATGTTATTTTGTGGTATAATTAGAGGTAGAGTTTAGATTGCATATATATCTTTGTTACACTTCGATCTTTTTGTAGTATATTGATTTTTCTCAAGTATTATATTGAAGATGATCTTTCAACTACTTGGGATCTTTGGTAAGAAGTTGAAATATCTCATGGTCTCGGTATCAATTCTTTCACGTTTTAGCACATTCATCTATATTTTGATCATGTTGATCTCTAATTATTCATGGTGGATGTGTTGATGCCTTAAAATGGTGACCGTGGCATATTCATGAGATTCAATCTTTGATTTTTGAATGATTAGAGTATTGCACAGATTATGTTCATAGTATGATGAGCATTTCACTCTTTGATTTTGATGTTTTGTGGGATGTTATCTTTAGTACACATTAGTGAGGGGATTACACTCATTGAGTACAAATCATGGATGTGGCTTCATTGTATTAGTTTTGTGCATTTGTAGCCTTACTTGAGTGGAGATCTTCACCTTGTGATATTTAGAGCTTTATAACTTCTTTAAAGAGAAATTACATTCACTTGAGAAGATTTTTTGATTCTTATCATTTCAATGGCTCCATTACATTTGCATTTGACTTATATGTTTTATATTATCTATCATATTGACACTTACATTCATTCAAGATCTATTTCATGTATGCTTTGAGAAATGATTTTAAGCCATCTTTCATCCTTTTAAGCCAAGGAATTTTTGTTGTTTTTTTTTCCCTTTGCAACCATATCTTTCTTCCCTTTTGATGTGTGATCTTACTTAAGATGTGATCATTGATTGGATACCTTTTTTTCTTTTTAGTTGAAAAGGCACAAACCTTCATCCTATTGAAACTCGTGAAAAAGTAAAAATGAGATATTTGGTGTAAAAGCAAAAAAATGGTGAAGGTAAGCAAAAAAAAAAAAAAAAGAAAGAAAAAAAAAAGAAAGAGAAAAGGTAGTAAAGAGAAATGAATGAAAGAACAAAAAAAGACAATGCGATTGAAAACAAATCAAAAGAAAGGAAAAGAAAGAAAAGAAATGAGAAAATGGGTTGAATCCTCAACGAGGCAAAGGAAATGTTCGAGAAAGTTAGAATGGGAAAAAAAGAGAAGAATTACTTTCTTGACACTACATGCCTTGATCACACATGTATTGTATTCTCACACCTTTACTTTTCTTCTTATACCTTACTTTGAAACCCTATTGGCCTTCCCTTACGAAGCCTTTTATGATCCAAAAGCATGCATTTCATGTGAGATCTTATTTGAATGTGAGTCATTATTTGTCAATCATGCTTAGTGATATTTAAGCTTTGAGCATTCTTTCATGAAGTCATGCCAAGTTGATACACTTTCATTATTACATTCTTTGATATTTGGATCGCTCTCTTGTATAACATGGTATTTACTCCTTTTAGAGCATTCCATTGAGAGGAACCTTGTGTTTATTTGTTAGAGAGTGTATATATGGTGAGGATTTTGGATCAAAGCTCCAAGGCTATGAATGTGTGAGTAGATACTTTTAAGCTACATTGCATGACTGTAGCACACACACATGAACCTCATTTTTGTATTCTTTATGATATAATCTTGCTTACGTTGGTATTAGAGGTGAATTGTTGAGATTGCTTTGATCCATCTTATGCATCACCACTATATTGTTCTAAATCTTAGATTGATGATTATGAATTGATGTTTATGGGTGTCATCACTGCAAGCCTTCGCAAGACACCACTCATCCATTAGGGCAACTTAGGGGTTTAAAGGCTTGATGCATAGGCTAAATACATTTGGGACTCTTACAAAAGCGAAGATTATCTTCTTGTTTATATATCCTCTTTTTCTTGTATAGATTTTTAGGGACTAGCAAAAATCTATGTTTTGGGGGGGGGGGGGGGGGGGGGGGGGGGGGGGGGGGATTACACTCTAAAAGTGTAATCACAATCCCCTTATTAGGGGATTGTTAGTCTCATTTTAGGCTTTATTTTAGCTTTTTAGTATAAATTTTTCTAATTGGCCTTTGTCTATTTGGAATTGCATGAATTGGGCAACAAAAGAGCAAAATGGGGGGGGGGGGGGGGGGGGGGGGGGGGGGGGGGGGGGGGGGGGGGGGGGGGGGGGGGGGGGGGGGGGGGGGGGGGGGGGGGGGGGGGGGGGGGGGGGGGGGGGGGGGGGGGGGGGGGGGGGGGGGGGGGGGGGGGGGGGGGGGGGGGGGGGGGGGGGGGGGGGGGGGGGGGGGGGGGGGGGGGGGGGGGGGGGGGGGGGGGGGGGGGGGGGGGGGGGGGGGGGGGGGGGGGGGGGGGGGGGGGGGGGGGGGGGGGGGGGGGGGGGGGGGTTTTTGG